>JAEANM010004988.1:0-20119 GCA_017656035.1 Myanophis thanlyinensis
CCAGGACTATAATAATTCCTAATCTACCTCTTAAATAATCTACCTCTCTTAACCACTCCATAATCTACTCTTCCTCCTTGTCCATACTACCCCCTTGCCTACTACCTCGCGAGTGGTCGAAAACACATTTCACTGTATGTACATGCATGTGATGAATAAAATTTGATTTGATTTGATTTGATTTGATATAAATAATATTAATAAACTTCTACAAATGTAAAAGTGAAGAAATGATGTCATCTATAAGTGCTTATATAGTACAATGTGTTAAATATTTTTATTTTGGATTTTAATGATTGTTTCAATGCATGAAATGAATTTTATATAACATAACCAAATACGATTTAGTGAACACATTTCCACACAATCTTGTGAAACAAAAAATTGGATTTAAGAATTATGATAGTATGCCTTTATTAAAGTACTAGTAATTTCATTGAGAAAAATAAACATACAGAATATAGGGAAGCACTGACTATGCAAACTGGAAAATCACCTCAGGTCTATTTATTGAAAATCTGAATCTATTGCTGAGCAGGGAAGCAGGGAAGCAGGACAGGTGGATCACAAATTTATAATATTTTGCTTAGATTAAGCTATAGAATTGCTTATGTAATAGTGATGGTTTCTGCTTGCTTTTACAAAAGTGGGATTATTAGGCAAGACCATCATGGCTATATTTTCTTTCCTCTTTAGTTACTTTTTTAGGGACATAAAAGATCTAGAATGAAAATTAATTTCTTCTTTATCTATCTTTAAGTTGATTGGAACTATCATGAGGTCATGGCAGCTAGCATCAGGTTGATAATGTACGGCTAAGATATTCTCAACAGGTTTTGGAATGTGCAACTATCTATGTTAAGTAGCTTTCCTTGGTGGCTTGGTTCCCTATATAAAACAGAATGAATGGCACCAGGGTGATGTGATTTACTCAATAATGTAGATTTAAGAGCATCTCTCTGCAATGTTTTACAGAGCAGATTGCAGCTATAGATATCTTTTAAAGGACGAAGTCTGTCAAAGACAATGGATTCATATTGTCATTGCAGGAGGTCACTTTGTTGGTTAGCCTCCCTCTATGCTGAAGAAATTCCTTTACAGATTCTTTCAATGGTACTCACATGATATATTGGGACTCAGTGTGAGGGGTCATGGTATTTACAAGATCTCCTGTGTTTTCAGAGAGCGAGGGAGAGAAAGGTGGCCAGAAAATAGATTTTTAGACCTCAGGCTAGAAAAAAAAGGTGTGTGTGTTGGAAAGTGGGGGTTAGAGAGTGCAAAAGAGAGAGACTGGCTTGGAGAATGCAGTCCAGAAGGCATATCTAATTGATTGAGAGGGCTTTCATGGTTCTATGTAAACAGTGTTTTGCACAGTATAATTCTTTCCTTAATTAAGCATCCTGAGGATTGAGTTAATCAACAAACAAGTGCACAGAGTCATCACTCTTGAGCAGTCAAAAAAAATGCGGTATCAAGACTTACTGAAACGGAAAAGTCTGTGATTGGCTGGCTTGTCAAAATAAAGGTTTTAAAGCTAGTTTCCAAAGTCCCCATATATTGTAAAGAACTAATAGCCTGATTTTCTGAAGCATTTAAACTAGTAAAACAATAAAATAATGACTGAATCAGATAATATGAAAAGTGAGACAGGTTGCCAAATACCTAGGAAACGAGTACAAAGACTATGGCTAAGGAGCACCCGCTGTAAATATTCAGATAAGAGTCACCAAAGCAAAAAGCTCTATCTTCGTATTTCCAAAATTGGTTTTACATTACCATTCCTCAACCTCCTTTCTTGACTATGCATTACATTTTTTATGATGGAATTGCAATTGTGTCATCTGAAATATGAAGGATGATCAACCTAATGGAAAGGATTTGGTCCTGTCTGTTTATACCCCTGCTTTTCTTCAAGGACTTTGCATTATATACTGTACATTTACAAACACATTTAATGGTCACAATAACTTGGTGAGATATAGATTAGCTAAAGAAAATGACAAGCCCAGAGAGCAGAATAAATTACTCACAGCTTTAAACCTGGTCTCCATAATCATTTTTCAGGAGTATAATATGCACTCCCTATTATTTATCACTATCCTGATGATATTCTAATTATCAGTCATTTAAATCACCATTGGTTATGCATATGAATGTTTGCTTAGTAAGCTAATATGTATACATTAAAAAGGATCAACAATATATATGTTGATATAGTGACAATAATCCTAATAACCTGTAAATAAACTAAACTCTAGTTCAGATTGCACTGGCCAGAACCTGTTATATTATCCACAATTCTAATAAATAGCCAGTCTACTGAAAATTATCAATGAATATGTTTTGGCTCCAGTTAATTAACAATCATTATACTTCTTCCTTTTCAAATTTCTACCCTAAAGGTATTTTTTCAAGAAGCAACTGGATTTTCTTGTTTTTCTTTGAAAAGAGTCAAGAAAGACCAGTTGATTCTTGAAAAAGCATCTTTGGGACAACCATGATCTGGATGACTGAGAATCTCCAAAGACATTTCAAATTTCTACTTGTAATTTGTATGATAAACTTTAAAGTTAGAACATTTTACTTAAACTACTAGTTGATTTTATGTTTTTGTTTTTGTCAGGAAGCAGATTCTCAGTCTTGATGCACTGACTCAATAAATGGCAAGTCAGCAAATGTAAAACTAGCAGCACGTCTTCAACAGCTTCTAATATTTTAGACTGATTTAGTTTAGATCCTAAAAAGCAAAGCAGAACCAAATAGATGTTTTGTAACTTTGCCATATTACTTGATGTTATTGATGCACATTTTATGCCATTTAATAGCAGTGTGTACGGTATATTTGGGCTCTAAGAAAGCATTGAAATGATTTAATTTCTAATTTCTAATTTAGTGACAATCAATAAACCCAGATTTAATATTGGTAAATAAGGCAATATAAGTAGAGATAGTTGACTTACCATTCATTTAGTGTATGTTCAAAGTTACAATGGCACTGAAAACAATACAGTATTTATTACTGGTTTTCACACTTACGACCATTACAGCATCACCATGGTCACATGATCAAAATTTGGATGCTTGGCAAGTGACTCATATTTATGATGTTGAGGTCATGTGAACATAATTTGTGATCTTCTGACAAGCAAAGTCAACAAGGAAGCCGGAATCACTTAACAACCATGTTACTAACTTAATAACTACAGTGATTGACTTAACAGCTGTGGAAAGAAAGGTCCTAAATGGGGAAAACTCACTTAACAACTGCCTTGCTCTCTGACTGCAGGATCTAACTGCTGTCTTTCTTTAACTACAATTTTCTATCTTAGAAAACATGCAGGCATGAAATTTTATTTTTTTTCATTTTGATTACTGAGGGGCAAAGAGGAATCAATTATGTTCTGTATATTAAATTATTCCTGCTTTTTTTCCACTGTCTTTTTGGTACTTTGGTTCATTTTCTAATATTGATTTGATTAATTACTAAATTAAAAAATTAATTTAACAGAAGGGGAAACTTATTGCATGATTGATTGCCCAGAGAATGACATTATTAACTAGATTTAATTTTAATTAAATTTAAAGATAAACGATTAAGCTAGCCCAAGGCCAAATATTGTTGTTGATCTCTCTCTCTCTCTCTCTCTCTCCCTCCCCCACCCTCATAACCATACCTTAACCAGATTGCCTGAAAGATATGTAATAAAACAGTAGATTTTTGAGGGGAAATAGCATCAAGTTGATAGAGAAGATTGTGAGTGAAATGGTGGTAGCACTGATGGGATACCATATAAATTTCCATCTATTTCACAACCTGGTTAAAGCTGTAAGATTTCCTAAAGAGCAGGCATGTCAAACTCAGAGTCCCCCGAGGGACATATTGTCACATTTGAGTTATGATGAGGGCCGTACTCTCTTCAATTGGGCCGCAGTGGCTGGTCTCATCCTTGGCAGCTCAGAGGGCGACTCATCTTGCTCTTGGGATGGTCAGGTTACAAGCACTGGCCTTGCCTGACTGGCTCCTCTGACCAGGCTAAGGAGGAGTTGCTGTCGCTCCAGGGAAGAGGCGTTTCTCTTGCAACTTGCCCGGAAAGCCCCAGAAGCTTTTTTGCTTATTTGTTACATGTCTAAACTGCCTTTTCAACAGTGAACTCAGGACAGTATGTAGGGTTCTCCTTCCTGTTTACTCACTTACTTAATTTTATTTATTGATTTAAAATATTTTACCGCATCTTTCTGCTCAAGAAGGATCCAAGGTGAAATGTAAAACATCATCTGTGTGGGCCGCAGGTGGGTCGCATGTTTGACATGGCTGCTAATGAGAGTGACAGGAAGCAGTTTACAACCCAAGCCTATTTCTAGGCTCATCACTTACATGATATTTTTTTTCAACATTTATTTACTGTCGTTCACACACACCATCTCTTAGTTTTTCTAAATACTGTATTGTACACAAGCATACCCAGTTCCCAAGACTACTTGTCTTATTTCTTAAAAATTACCAACTTTAAGCTTTTTTTAATTTCCCACTATCTACCATTTCTAATTTGGATTTTTTAAAAATCAAAGATTTTTCTGTCTATATACCCAGAATGGTAAGGAAAATAATTTTAAAACTTCAAAGGATGCCAATAAGCAAGATATTTACTTATTATTTAAGTTAACAATATTTATAGCCAACCCAATCCTGATGGACTCTAGGCAGGATGTATAAGAAAGTCCACAAAAACACACAAATTAAAATAGATATAACTAATAACACACACACAAAAAAACCCCAACAACAAAAATGATATTTCAAAGGTGACATTCACTTAACCTGCTGGAGCAGTGCTGCTTTAGCTTATTTATGAGGAAAAAAAGTGTTGTAGTCTAAGAGGTCACCCACACAAGGGCAAGTGTGTAGACACAAGGGCAGTCTAAGACTAAGAGCAATGAGGGTTTTTTATTGGTCAAATGAGGAAAGGGAATTGCAGGGGGCCCTCTCTAAATGATTAAATTGGTCAGGCTGACTTGATTTTGTCAAAACATTGCCTGATTATCCCTTAAAGGTGATAACCACTGCAATTTATCTTTTCTTCATCTTGTCTTTTCCATCTACCATTATTAAGGCCCATTATGCTCCTGATATTAAAAGTGGGATTTAATAATATTATGCTACATAAATTTACTTAATACCATTTTAATAAGTCCAAATTAGTGATTCATATATAATAAGGTTTTAATTGTGCTTTATTGAATATACCACCATTCAGTTTTATTGAAACCTTCTTTGTATGATTCTCATATTGTAGCATTACAAATAGAATAAGGAAAAACAATATTTATTCCTCTCAATGATGGTATAATTGTATACATGTATACAATTACATTATAGGTAAATTGTTCCTAATTGTAGATTATTTTAGTGGCCTTTTTTCAGCTCTACAAATAAGGTAAGGAAGAACGGAGAGCAGAATTGCATACAAAATCAAATATTTTTGTTATGTTATATTTTGTATTCTTAGTATAAAAATAATCCACTCACTGCTCAGAGTGAAAATACATGCAAAGTGCTGTAAAATGCTGTAATAAGATTCATTTTATTAATTCAGTCTACAGTTGGGAACTGCTATATAAATATTCACTTGTAAGAAAACTACTGTGGTTGTAAATAGAAAAGTTACACATTAAAGAGAAAGGTTTTTCCCCTAGTCTTGTCTTATTTGGTTTTCAACTCAGAGAATAGTCTTAAATATAAGCCAATAATCAGAATTCATTCCCTTTATTCTGAAATGGTATATACCAGTGATTCTCAACCTTTTCTTCACTTGGACCCCTTTAAATACACCTTTTGTGGCCATGAACCACCAAGACATAACTCAAGATTTAAATACTAACATTTCTTCAAACATTTGCAGACCCCCCTGTGATGCCATTGTGGCCTCCCCAGAGGTCCATGGGCCACAGGTGACAATTTAACTATCATGCCATTGTGACAAATTTGCATAAATATTACTCATATGGGTGGTGTCAACTTTAGCCTTCTCCCAGACCAATGAAAGTTTGAAAAGAAATTATGTGAAGAAGTTTGGGACCAGGCCTGTTTAATAGCAGGATGGTACTATGACAACTAAACAAAAATGGATTAAAATTTGGTATGAAGGGAAAAACTGGCAAAAGAAAGACTGATTTTGAAAATGTGACAGATCATTAAAGGTTGGGGAGAAAAAAAATAGAAAATAGAATATTACTGATTATTCAGCTTGGAAGCTTCTGCAACTGCAGGCTAAACAGGATTGTGATTAGAAGTAGAGCAAATACAGCCCGTCCTGAGTTGTCCAGTCCATACATACATACAAAGAGATATAGATGAAACATGAGGGGAGAGCAGAAACATACCACATGTTTCTTCACTACACATAACAAAATACAGATGTCTGTTATGGCTGCTGGAAGTAAATGAGGTGGAAAGATTTCTAGAAACCATACCATGCACATTTCCCCTACCCTTTAAACGTTTATGGAAGGAACTTACATGATAGAAGCCTACATATACGTACAAATTTAAGCATTTTAAGGAGATCATTATGTTAGAATAATTTTTGACAGCTAGTTTCTTTTCTGTAGGACATTTTTTTAATGAAACAAGATTCTCTCAAGCAGGGTATCCGAACTGTTGGATGACCTGAAAGGCCTGGCAGGGGATAGATCATTCTGGAAAAGATGTCAACCCTTTGAGATAGGCCAGGTCAGGAAACAAACTCCATAAGAAATACTAGAACTCTATTTATGTAAGTTGTACTAACAGAATCTTGAAACCCTGACAGTCTTTCACTTTCTTTCCATTTTATACCAAAGAGGGTCATGGTGAGGCAACCTTAAGTTTCATTCTCACACTTTCTTATTTTCCTGGACTGAACTCATGTTTTGCTAAACACGTTCACCTATCTTCTCCAAGCTATTCTCTTTTTTAAAAAAATATACTTTATTAAATATCTACAAAAGATAAAATACAGGCAATCCTTGACTTATGAATACAATTCAGCCCAAAATTTATATTGTGAAGTGAGACAGTTGTTGAATTTTGCCCCATTTTACAATCTTTCTTGTCACAGCTATTAATTGAATCACTGCAGTTAAATTAGTCACCTGGTTCTTAAGTAAATATGGTTTCTCCATTGACTTTGCTTGTCAGAAGGTTCAAAAGGTGATTGCATGATCCCCGGACATTGTAACGATTATAAATTATGAGTCAATTGCCAAGCATCTGAATTTTGATCACGTGGCCATCACAATACTACAATGGTTGTAAATGTAAAAAGCAGTCATAAGTCACTATTTCAGTGCTAAGTACTGAACAGTCACTAAATGAACTGTTGTAAGTGGACTACTTTATAAAAAGCAAGGGGGAAAAAGGAATTAATAAAGGAAAATATTTGTAGTTCAGGGTTAAAATGAGAAGACCTTGGTGATTTCTGAGCTTGGTTTTCTTCTTGCTGACATCTCAATACCCCAAATTAATGTAACATCATCGTGCTAGTAAGAAATGGGATTTTCTCTCAATTTATATTCTAGTGGCTTGCCCTGTCAGTGTTGGTGGGAGTAGTCTTGGGAGTTATTTGGTTGGATTGTTTACTATTAGTTTGTTTGGCAATTCCTTGCTTGGGGTATTGTTTACCACTTGATTGTTGATTTGATGCTAATCTTGGAGTTAATCAATGCTCATCTGAGTGCTGATTGCTGGTGGGGGGGAAGGTGTCTTAGTCTTTTTATTCCCTTTTTGGCTTGTTGACTGTCTATTTTGCACAGTGTGTACATATTGTTTACGTCTATGTGTCTATTGATGGTTAATTTGTCAGGGTGCTAGGTTTCTGGAAATTCTCTAGCATTTTGGGACTTGGCTTGGTCTAGGATAATCATAGTTTTCCAGTTGATATGTCTATATGTTGTGAAATTAGAGGCTTTTCATCATGTCTTCTGAACTAGGTGTTCATGGATGTGCTTGTCTAGATTTAAAAGGATATAGCAATAAAAAGGAATTAAAAAGGAAAAAAAAAGAATAGGGAAGGTGCAAAGAAATAAAAAAATAAATAGAAAATGGATAATTGTTTCCAATAGTTACAAATATAAAATACATTAACATTTTGATCTAAAATTCAGAATTACATAGTATTTCTATATTTATAGGCAATTCTAATAATCAACCCCAAAATTAAGATAGCATTTCCTTCAGTTTTTAGCAAAAAGTCCAAAGTGGTAGATACAAAGCTAAGCAAAGTTTTTTTCTTTAATCAAGGTAGTTAGTTTTGCCATCTTGGCAAGTTCCATTAATTTCACCATCTATTCTCCAATTGTGGGAATCTCTAAGTCTTTCCCTCTTTTTACATACAAAAAATCTTGTTGCAGTTATTTAACGTAAAAACAAAATCCTATGTTTTTTCTCCAACTAGTTATCCATTAAACATAAAGGAAAAACATTTGGTTTCAGTTATACATTTTAAGAAGTCTCTGAATTAAAGTATTTGATCTCAATAATTCTTAGTCTCTTCCCCATTCAATCTCTGTGCAACTCCACAGATGATTGATCATCTTGAGCTAACAATGAGTTGAAGGCACACTATCAATAAATAATCAAAAGTGGGTGTTATCTGATTGCATAATTTGGATCTTTTTTCTATCTACATGGCTCTACTTTTGTAATCAGATCAGGCCTGTCTGGCCTAGGTCTCCTTTTTTCCAAGATCTTAAAAGGACATAACTAGCATTTCTATCTGTAGGGTTTTTTTCCCCCAACCTGAAGGGTACGATGGGATGAGACAGAATGACCAGTAAACTTTCATGGCCTAGTTTGAAAATGTAAACAAAATACTGCAATCTTAAATAAATTGGTCTACATACTAGTTTATTATCAGAGCAGAGCTTTTTATGACAGGTATGACTCAGTTATGTACATATTGATTTTTTATCAGATAGATGAGGAGATGAATTGTATATCAACTTGTAGCGTTTTTTTAGTTCTGTGGTCTGGCACATGAAATAATGTTATGATCACATTTTCATAGGACCTGAATACTTTTCTCTATATAAATTCTTTATTTAACTGAAAACTGAATATGGGTTGGCTGCAGGGCTGTTGTGCTCTGGGACAGAAGCGGCTTGGCCTTAGTAGAGGTGGCAGGACACGCCCTGCAACCTGGCTTGAATCCCACCACTGGGAATTTGGGGAGGTGGGTTTTCTTTTGCTTGGAAGGACGTTGAACGGGAAACCAGACGAGTTCCAGAAAACAGATATATCATAATCGGTTCACCGAACTCAAAAATACATTAGGTAAAGGTTCTACCGAACCTCTGTCAATCCACCCCCCCCTCTCCTTAACTAACTAGCTACCTAACTAACTATCTATCAATGAATCTTGGCTAGCTAACTTTTCTTTCAATACTAAATATTATATTTATTATTGAAAGAAAAGTTATCTAGCCAAGATTCATTGATAGATAGTTAGTTAGGTAGCTAGTTCTAGCTATTCAGATTTGTCTGAACATCATTTTTCTTTCATTTAGAAATTTCTTACAGTGGATATTGCAACCTCCAGAATATAACAAAACTGAACAATGGCAAAATGTTAAATAATTTATTTTTATTTTACTGTATTTGAAGTAAGATGGACAGAAATTGCAATGTATATTATCTCCAGGAAAGCAAGCAGAATACTTCATGTTTATGCTAACTCACATATAAACATTGAAAGAGTAGAAAAATCAAAATATTCCTTAAATATTGAATCTAACGTTAACTTCACTTCTGCCACTTAACTTCAGTGACATGAGTTTCTACAGTACTTTGGTCGGGGATGGGCAATGAGCCACCAACATGTGAACAGTTTAAAGCCATTACCCTCTCATGATTGTATATTATAGATGTAATAATTAGCTTAGTTTCCCCATCTACCTTGTATTATTCTCACTTTGATTACTAGTGTACTAAATATGTGCCTCTGCAGGGACCTATAGATAGCCCTCATTTACAAGGACTGCAGAGCATTCCTTTGACTTTTAATGCGAAAAACATTTTCAAGCAAGTTTGTAAACGTTATTAAGGAGCTCAACATCCCTCCATTTTCTGCATTGCTTCTCTTCATTGCCCCCCACCAAACTCCAAGCTTCCAATCTTTTCTCTTACAGTCTCTTTCCCATTCCCTCCTCCTTCACCAGTTAGCAGCACAAATTTCTATTTGTGCCAGTGGGGTGGCCTGGCGAGACCGCAATTGCTCCACTTCACAGATTGACGAGCCCTCAGATGCCGATTTACTGTACATGGCAGCCACTCTGGAGCCGAGGCACATCTGGAGTGGAGTAAACTTACCGAGAAACAGGGGCCAGCTTTAACTGGAGCCAGTGGAACTGAGAGCAGCCGATGAAAAGCAGCTTTCCCGTCTTCTCCTTCCCCTCATCCCCGGGTAGATTTCCTAATGTAAACAGAACTGAAGGGGGTGGGGTGGGGGGAGAGCATAGTAACTCTTTGCAGAATGTTTGTTGTTTAATGTTCTTTATCTACTTGAGGTCAGAATAGAGCCTTAGAAAAACAGAAGCACTGCTTTTTATCTGAATAACTAAAACCCTGCATATTACTGTAGATTTTTCTTTTAAAATATCAAATAAAATAGAAAAGAATGACACTTGAGTGTTTATTTGTTCTCTTTTATTATTATTTAGTGGCTAATTTCATCTTCTGGAGCTAAATTAGAAACAAACTTTTTTAAAAAAAAATAGAATACTTTAAACCACAAACAGCATGCAATTTCTTTTTCCTTATAGCTCTATTGTGTTAATGGGGAGGTACATGCACAAATCCACCACAGAATATAAAACTTGAGGGGGGGTGTTCCTCCTAAAAAGTAACATAGATTAGAAACAGAAAGAAAAGGGATAAATGCTTTGTTTAACCAATTAGCAAACACTTGTATATTCTTGTGGCAAAAGAAGATTATTGATCTCCAACCCCCCCTATGCTATTTGCCAACAATTTTTTTAAAACTAAATTTAATATAGAATGAGGAATTAAGTCTTGTTTTATAAGTAAAGTTAGTTAAAATATGGCAGCTATGAACAGAAAAAAAGCAATTTTAATATGCTTTCATATTTCAGAATTACTATAATTATCTGGATGGAATTTTTGAAATACTGCATTTTTCAGTTTCAATGCTAATCCACCAAAGATAATATTAAAACATGCATAGTCAGAATATGGACTCCAGATTTTTGGATTTCAGCTCTTATTAGTTTATGGCAGGTAATTATGGAATTGCAGTCTACAACATCTGGAAGATGAATTACATTGACTGAATTAAGAAAGCCTACAAAGCACATGAATATCCTCACCAGCATTTAACAATTTATTTTCTGTGTGGGCTAGTTGCCTGTATTGTCCGACACTGAAAGGTAAAATTGTGTAGTTAATTCAAGGATGTGTAGGTAGATCAAGCTCACATGTTTGAAAGATCAGCATACTCTATGAGTTTGTACATTTGGTAAATAATTGATAGGTACTGGCAACATCATCCCAGTTAATGTATATATTTAGCTTTCTCTCACACTTAAAACGAGGCAAAATAAATAACTATTTTAATAACTTTTACTTTAATTTTAATTAAATAATTTAATTAAGTTTTTACTTAATTTTTACTTATTTTACTTTCTTCTTTGCTTAAAAAAAAAGCACTAAAATGCCAGAAAATAACCACTGATAGAAATAGTTATGAGTTGAAAAATCAAGAAATACTATAACAGTGGGTTTATTGCCATTCACAAATTTATTTATTTAATTTCTATAGCCAGCCATCTCAATGAGTGACTCTGGCATCAAAGAAACATGAAATAATTAAAACAATGGCGAATATATATGGTTGCTAATTAAAACTATTATTAACTATTAAAGATGTTAGTATAGCCAAGAAACAGGGCCTTTAACATATTTGGGGCCTCAAGCATATAACCAGGTCTTTACAGTTAGGAAAGACAGCAGAATGTTCCAGAGGGCAGGGAGTATGGCAGGAAAGGCACATTTCCTAATTCCTACAGCCACTGTTCTTTGGCAATAGGATCCATAACAATCCTAACTTGCCTGATCGAATTGGAGCCATAGAAACAGCTGGGAGAACACACTTATGTTTATTATTTATATTTATGTCATGTTATCTTGGGTTTATGCTTAGGTAAATTTAACATTTAATTTGGAAAAGTGTATATTAAATATTTATATGGCAAGATTTTGGGGAATGAAACATAGGATGTAGTAATAAATAAATATAAACATTCATTAGACCAAATATTTCTTTAAGGACTCCTTTGTAATGATTTTATGTACTTGCTCCCTATAAATACTTTTTTTTAGCTCTAAAAAGGAAATAAATTATATGGCTCCTGATTTAGAGAGTTCTATGGCATTTGCCCAGATGAAGTATAGTACTGATTGATTAGTATCTAATGATCTAATTTTCTCTTCTTTTAGTTTATATTCTGAAAAAGTCAGTTTAGGCTTCCCCCTAAAGCTTAGGCATTCCAGGGATTCTACATCGAGTAGAAATACTTTTTGTTCATAAATTACAGTTCATTTATTTTATGTATAATTAGATTAATTACCTATCTTCAAATCCAAACCACAGGTTTAGTCTGCTGCAGGCTTCCTTTTTCATTTTGGCCAAAGGATTTCCTATGTGAATAATATTTGTGAACAATCTGGAGAACAGCCATTTATACTCCTTTTCTTTGAGTAGGTAGTTCAGAATTGATATTTATAATGCATGTAACATAAAAGGTTGAACAGGAAAACTGTAAGATAAAAATAGTAGAGACAGAGAATCATGATTATTCCACATGGATGAATATAGAACAGTTCTGAAAAATTGTGTCAGCCATTCAGGAACAGATACTTAATTTCTCTTCCAGACACATGACATGGAAGTACTGTAACATCATAGACACTGTGGAGCCATTGCTTTAGAAATGTATGAATTGCTATCTGAATTTAGTGTAAAACTTCCAATCTGTTAAATGTTTTGAGGATAGTTTTAACTCAGCAACTGTACAAAATTATATGTATTCACATTAGTTTTAGGCTTAAAGCCAAGGAAATACTAAGATACTTTGTGAAACACATGTCCAATATCGACATGAGCAGGTTTATTTTGGACTGAAAAGTTTTCAAAATTTTTACTTTGATGGCAAGGAATTATATCAATGCAGCTATTTATAGGAAGGGATTATATATAAAAAATCACATTTATCTATTTATTTATTTAATTGTATTTATATACCGCCCCATCTCCGTAAGGACTCGGGGCGGTTTACAGCATGTAAACATATCCAAAAGATTAATACAGATACTGTTCCAATGAAATGTTGTACCAGGTTGGTGAGCCTCCTCAATTTATTCTCATCAACTAGAGTAATAATTATTCCATTTGTTGCATACTGAGCGAAGCATAGGCTTCCCTCAGGTCCGCCATTCTGGTGGGAAGAATAGTTTAAAGTGATTGGCCAAACTGTCTGGCAGCTCTCTATATAAGGAAACGCTGTCAGATAGAGAGCTGCTGGAGTTTTGGAGTTGCTATTGTTACTGTTTCATTAAAGAGCTGAAGTTGAAGATTGTCTCCACCTCTTCAATCATCTACTATGTAACACTATTGAAGATGGGACAGTGAGTCATCTATCATTCAGAACAGCAAGCTAGATATAAAATAGACCCAATAGTGTACAGAGTTTTATTCACCAACAGTTCACCATATTTGAATTGAGTGCCCCACATTAATCCAGCTGTGTTTAGTGAAAAGGATGCATGTCAGTAGCCTATGATAAATTGTATCTTAGCAAATCTTTCAAAGGGATATTCCCATATGCATATCTCCAATTGCAATGCATTGATAAAACTCTTATGATGTGCATTTAAAACCATGGAGGGGTGAGACCTATATAAGAAACCCATATAAGTCTGATTTCTATCCTCTTAACAGTCATCCTGGTTATTATGGGGATTTTTCTTTCTCAGTTATCCTTCTTACTTCTGTGTAAGGATTTGGGGACTTTTCTTCAGAAAATAAGTTACACAGATAACCTCAAAGGTCTCTATTTTTAAAGTATAAGTTTCAGTAATAGTCTGGGCAAGCAACTCTCTATAGAATGTTGCTCCTTTTATTCAACTTTGCTTTTGATTGGCTCCAGCTAGACTCAAGATGTAAATATACTTCATGACAAGGATAGCAGTTTCCATAAATATTCCCAGTCATGGATTTAGTCCCATTTTGTCCCTAATGTTAATGAGCTGGCCTTTAATCTCTTGCACTTTTGATTTCCAATAAGATTTGCTTCTCCTTTCTCCCATGCAGTGTAGTTATTTTGTCTCGCATCCGAGATCAAGAATTTTGTCTTTAAAATGATTAAACATTCTTTGAAAATAAAGCAGTAGTTCTTTTTAGAACACAACAAAGAGAAATTCAAGTACAATTTCTCTTCTGCAATACAACTATCTGTGTAAATGCCAAATGTTTCCAATATAACTAGGCTGTAATCTTATGTACACTTGTGTGTACATAAGTCAATGGGACTTATTTCTGAGTAGAGTTGCATAGGATTGATTTCTACAATTAAGTTTGTCAGCCTGGTTAACAGTAAAAAAAAAACAACAGAATACATTTGTCAATTGTAAAAAGCATCTTAAACCAAAGCAGACAAGAATTATTTTCCCAACAAAAATATATAGTTATTGCATAATTTTTCAGAGTATAATTCCATCCCAAGTATAAAATTATCCCAAAATAAACCATGGTACAGTTTAGAAATAAGCACAAACTAAATGAAATTGAGAGATCCACTAGAAAAAAGACAGAAACATTAGGAAACCACAAAAATGGGGAAAATGGCAAAGATTTAATAATCTGCTGAGTAAGCATAGTAGGCTGCAAAGTACAAATAGATGAAAAGAAAGCATAAAAATACCACAAGTTAACTGTCCAATGTCAGCTGTAATAATCCCTCTTATATGAGTCATATTCTATTTTTTTATGAACTAAATCAGATTTGGAATAATGAGGGTGATTCTGTGGTGGAATAAGACTATGATTCCTGGAAATTAATAGAGAAAAACTCCACAACTATTATTGGGTGTGTTCTGTTTATTGCATTGCATGTTTTCATCTATTTGGCCAGATTCTTCAACAAGAAATCTTTTCAAGGAGTATGCACACCAATGTTAGATTTATATAAATGTTTCATTGATTTGGTAAATAGTTACTTCTAAATAGAAAAGTATTAGTATAAAGAATCATTCAAATAAACAATGGAGATAATTTAAATTATAACATTCAAATGTTATGTTTATTTTAAACACGAACATATATTATGTTGGACACTATGATTCTGTGTTGTTAATGTAGACATCTTCTGTATTCAATGTAATAACACTATTTTAGAGAAAGATAAAGAATGAGAATAAAGCATTTTGCAAAATAGAAGTAAAAGGAGGTATCACTAGGAAATGACAGCTATGCAACCAGGGAAAGTTGAATGCCAAGTAAAAATAGGACCAAAGACAAAGTTTATAATTTTAGCGAAACAATCAATATAATTCTGAGTGGACCATTGAGAATTATAAGAATAAATTTCAAGTATGTCCTCAGCTTTTGCATATAAATTTAAAGGAATCCAGTCACCTCAAATTTGTTTAGACCTAATCAATAATTTAGACTTTGTGGAGTAGAGAAGTGCCAGAAAACAGTATGGTGGTGGTAGATCTTGTAGTGCCAAGTGCCAGCAACATCAGGAAGAAGGAATATGAGATGCTGAAGATATACCAGGACCTAAAGGAAGAACGAGAAAGAATGTGGAAAGGGAAGCCAACAGGGTCCTGGTGTGGTAGGAGCATTTGGGGCTATAAATGGAAATCTACTTTGCCAGGCAAAAACTGGGATGCTTTCACAGTAGCATTTTATTATCTTCCATTCAGAGCTCTTATATGGCATCTATTTCTCTGAGTGTTACCAATTGAATAAATTATGGAGGAATTTTGCCTTTTTCTTCTATAACATTTTTTCAGATAAAAAAAAAGAGTAAAAATGATGCTGGGGAAACATGGAATGAATATTTACAAAGAAGAATATACCTGGAGTCCTATAAAATTCCAGAGGAGCCATGGTTAATGTATGATAAAAGCCTTATCTGGAAACGCTCAAAAATCCCACAAATCTGTTGTAATCTAACATTTTCTCTGTTGTCCTCTTGTCTTGTCTCAGATCTGATTTATGGCACGTCTACATTCATATATATTTAAAATGTATTTCCATATAACAATGCCTCCAATGTGGAAAAAAATCACACAATTTTAAAAGTTATTGTGTTCTTAATGGCCTCCTTTTGTGGCATCATCTACTTAAAATTGTTTGTGCATCAACAATGGACCATTTATCAGAAAAAAGTATATTGTTTTCACCTAAACTGAAGCTGATTAGACTATAAGTTGCTTAATGGAAGAATGGAAGATAATAAAATGCTACTATGAAAGCATCCCAGTTTTTGCCTGGCAAAGTAGATTTCCATTTATAGCCCCAAATGTTCCTACCACACCAGGACCCTGTTGGCTTCCCTTTCCACATTCTTTCTCGTTCTTTCTTAATATATTAAATTTTTAACTTTTGATAAAAATTTTTAGAACCTTTTAGTAATAATTTTTTTAAAATAATACAGCAAATTTAATGTTTTTATATTGGTTTTAAATGTTGTTATTGTATTTTTTATCGGCTGTAAACCACCCCGAGTCCTTAGGGAGATGGGGCGGTATATAAATATGATTAAAGTTAAAGTTAAAGTTAAAGTTAATGATGTTCTCTGTTCATATAAAAAGATGAGAATCAAAAAAATGGAGGGAATGGCTTCCTTATTACATACAACTTTCCATTGGCTTTTACAATTTATAATATAATGCTGAATCAAGATGACAAAACTATAAAAATGCTTTTTGTTTCTCATTCCTCACCTCAATGCATGTCAGTCTGCAACTTCAAAGAACCACACAGATTCTGATTTCTGTTAGTGTGGACCAATAACAAAATTCATATGACCTGAAGGCAGAAACTCACCTTAAGATCTATATTTTCCCTCTCAGTTTAAGACAAAGTGATGCAACATTCTGACAGCACTTGCTGTCAGGTTTTCCAGACCTTAACAGAAAATCTTGATTCCCTAACTTCACACAGTTTAATCTGGCTGCTAGGCTTGGATTCAGTTGAAGTCTTACAGACACAAGCACAATACTACTAAAAATATTTATGGTGAGATAGAATGAAACCACATTAAAAGGAAGGTTGTCTTCTTTCAGTGTCAGTGTAGTTTTCCTTTTATAACCACGTTTCCATGGACCCATTGCCTTGGATTTCATGCTTTTGAAACAGAGTGCTTGTTGGCATAACTGATATTCCAAATCTAAGCAGTTCAATGCCACTCCAGGGTTTTGACAGTAGAGAATTGCATATATTGATCCAAATATCAACCTACATGCAGGGCAAGAAAGAAGAATGAAAGAAATGTAAATCTGGATTAAGAAAACTTGTTCCAATGTAAGGATAAGGTCCTTGAGGTTGTTATTAAATACCCGCAACTGCTAGTATGGTTTGATTAGCCAACAGATAGTTCTTGTTTAGTGACTGTAATTAGTTTAGGTGAACTAGCTATGTGATACAGTGACAATGCAAACCTTGTGACTGAGAGACATTACAAATATTGCTGGTTGCTACTAACTCATTTGGATAAAATTCTCTGCTATATTGTCCTGGGACCGACCCATTTCCCCTTTCCCATCCACAGGGTGAAGAGAGGTTTATACAAGTCATCTTTTTCTTAACTACTTTTCCCCAGCACAGCAGCTTCCCCCCAAAGTGCAAACTCTAAGTTAACAAGCTGAACTTTGTGTCCATAATTAGTTGATTAGAACCCTCTAGGGGCTTGCAAATGTTGTTTGAAATTGACCAGATCTTAATCTGTTTCACATTGAAGGCTTTTATGGTCCTAGAGGATTGTTTGCAAAGTTAGCATTCATCAGTGGTTGCTATTCCAGACAGTTGCTAAATGAGAACTACCTGTTGATGTACTATCCCCTCATTGTCTTTTTACTATGTATAAGATAGGTACCTATATAAGTTTTCCAAATAAATGAGACAAATTGATCCCCTTTACTCTGCCCTTCATAACTGCTGTGTCCTTGAGCTACCTGCCCTGTTAGAAACTGGCTTTTCACTACCTGGATCAATCTTACCTGCATGGGCTCCTAGGTCAATTCTGGACTGCATTTTACGTTATTTGCCTTTCCTTCTGCTTCCAGATGCTTCTTAAGCCAATTGAAAAAGTTCCACTCTGGATTGCAATGGATTGGTGAGAAGGATGAGCTGGTGATCACTATACTAGGGATGTCAAACTGGTGGCTGGATGCATTATGCGCAGGCCACACCCACTCCAGCTCTGTGAATGGGAAAAAACATCACAAAATGCCCCATGACAGTAATGTGACACTGCAAGTTTGATATCCATGCTATAGACTGTGTCCATCACAAGATCTGAGTGGTTGATTCTTGCTTCTTACCTTTCCACCTTTGCAGGAAAAGCAAGTAGCACACGCCAGATTGTCTGCAAGTACCAGCTTTGCTCTTTTAGATATTGTCACTCATTAGTCCCTGTGTCTTTTTTTCCCCCTTAGATATTTGCACAGATGGATAACTGCAACCACTTTTCCACATTATTTCCGTTTATACTAAAAACAGACCATTTGGTCTTTTTCTCTTTATTGTGGCACTGTTGAGTTTATACAATAAACAAAGTAACAGGTTTTTTTTTTGCTACCAAACATCCTTTGTGGTTCATATAAATGTTATAATAAGGAAAAACTGATTGGTCAATTTCATGGAAGCAAAATAGCAATACTCTCACCTTGCAGTGTAGATATGTTTTATAAAATAAAAGTGAAAAGAAGGAAGCTTTGCATTACTATGGGCAGTAGTAGGAAAGCCTAGGGACCATGCTTCATCCAGCCTTGGCAGGAATGAAAAGTTTCCTATTGGGAGAGGTAAAGGTGGAAAGCAGCATGAGCTTCTAATACTAAGGATAATTAACTGACAGTGGCAATATTATAAACACACATCTGCCAGCAACTACTGATGAGCAGAGAATTTAGCATCTTGGTAGCCCAGAATCAAATGGTTGTCTAGGGCAGATAGCAGCTGCTGGAGAGGGAAGTATGAGGCTGTTGTAAGAATGGACAAAGCACTAGACATCATCGGCTCTAAAGGGCTTTGGCCAGAAAACAGCAGTTTTGAATTTAGGCTGGAAAACATGGTGTGGAGTACATTTGTAATGGGTTGAGAGTAGGAGGATGATGTCATCCATTCTTGCACTCAGGAAGTGGTGAGGGGCCCATACTGGCAATGGGCCCAGCAAAAAGTGCAGATCTGCCCATCGTCTCCTGGAGCTGCTGCAGGTGTCCGATTGCCTGCTGGCTCCTCAGACTGATGGCTTGTCTGTTCTGCCTCTGACTCAACATTCAGGAGACCATTGGAGTATGCAAGAAACTTCCATGCACATTACTTAAAGCTCCAATTGATCTACGTGGAAGAAATAACAGTGTTAGGAAAATACTAGATTCCCACACATAAAGACATTTCTAAGTATGTTAATGAGTGGAAGGTGTTTGCTAAAGAAGCATCCATGTATCTCTGAGTATGTCACCAGGCTTGTGTATATGTGTGATGTGTTTCACATATTTAAAGTTAGGCTCCCTCTTCACACCTTTCGCCAAACTGTTCTGTCATTTTTAATAAAAAGTGATTTTTGGCAGTAAAATACTGATAAGACAGACTTCATTCTCCATGTTCCTCTATTTTATTTTTTACATATGAAGTTGCTTGTTTTCCTTAAATGCTCCATTCCCTCTCCTGGCTAATATATATTTGAGCTTGTTGTTGAGGCTGGTAATAACTCTGGTGATTTGTTGAGTTGTGTCTGTGTGCAGGGGGAAGAGGAAGGAGACCCGAAAGAATAAAATAAGTGTTAAGGAATTCATTGTCTGTCCTCCACCTGTTGTTATTCTGGTCCCAATCAACCT
>JAEANM010004989.1:0-20118 GCA_017656035.1 Myanophis thanlyinensis
ATTCCCAGAATTCCTCAGCCAGCTTTGCTGTGGACTTCAACTCCCAGAATTCCTCAGCCAGCTTTGCTGTGGACTTCGATTCCCAGAATTCCTCAGCCAGCTTTGCTGGGAGTTGAAGTCCACAAGCCTTAAAGTGGCCAAGGCTGGAGACTTTAGCAACGCAGAATGGGTCCCTTTGTTACGAACCAGAAAAGAAAAAACATACAAGGAACATTTTGGAGATGCTGGTCACATTTAGCCTGGGGGAGGGGGATGGAGGGAGAGAAGACTGTGAGAAGGCACAATGGGGGTCGTCCCGTACATGAAGAGTGATTGTCTAGAGAGGGTTGGGCATCAATGGTCAAAGCTGCTTCAGAAGAGAGGACATGGAACAGAGTGTTGACATTACAAGAAAGAAGATTTTGATCAGACATCAGGCACATTGAGAGCCACTCAGTGATGGAATATGTTGTCTTAGGACAAGGTGGAATCTCCCGTGAGTAGGCAGGGGATGTAGTTGTTGGTTCCTGCCTGGATGGGGATCGGGCAGATGACCTCCATGAACCCTCCGACCCTTCCATTCTATTATTCCATGAATAGATTTAGATTACAGGAAAATTGGTGTCCATTTGAACATTGATTGCTGAATACGCAAGGAAAAAAGGTGAATATGGATGGAACAGGGAGTCAAAGAAATTCTCTTGATTGCTTTATGAGTGGGAAATGTTTGCAGTGGCTTTCAGGGTGTCCGGACTGGGCAGATGGACAGACGTGGGCTTTGGCATTCACGTGAAGCGGCGTTATTGTCTGAGAAGCAGCACACTGTGTGGACAGTTCGATAGGCTGGATGATGCAATGAGGAATATGGATTTGAAAATTAGTGTGACAGAGATAAAAGTGGTTGCATTTGACAGAGAAAATGGATTGAACAATTGCAGGTTGTACGTAAATGGCAAAAAACAACCCTCAGAACAAGCAAGATATCTGTACCTTAGCAGAAGGTTTACTAAGGCTGAGGAAATTGCTGGAGAAATTTAGATATGCAAATACCGGTAGAAAAACAATAGGTGGTGTATGATCCATGGAGAGGAATATTGGAGGAGCAAAACCAGTTGCACCCAAGAACATCCTTCGAAGACGGGGCTCTGTGCAGGTTCCAGTTGGGAATGTCCGGAGAGGTTAAGTTGGATATGGTGGGGATGGGGCTCTTCAGAAGTGTGTGAGATGGAAACTAGGGAAACTATAAAGCTTCCCCATCATGTCTTACTCTAGGGCCGTAGTGGCGAACCTTTTACTTAACGAGTGCCAAAAAGTACATGCTTTGCACGTGCCATCTGCACTTGCGTGCAGCTCCTCCACGTGCACTGCATATGCAACTGCACCATCTGCACATGCATGTGGCTTTTACACTTGTAATGCATGCACGCTGCACACAGGCACTCATGCACACCTGAGCAATCACGTGTACATGTGCAGGAGAGCTCTGAAAGACTAGCTGGATTAACTGCTGCAGTCATGCACATGCACAGCAGAGGCCTAAAGATCAGCGGGGTCTCTGCAATTGCACATGCATGCAATCGCATGTGCTCACTCAGTTAGAGGTAAGTTAGCTGGCAGCTTGTGTGCCAAGCAAGATGCCTCTGCATGCGACCTGTGGCACCCGTGCCATAGATTCGCCATCACGGCTCTAGGGGGTAGTGTTCGTTTCTGTTTCTTAGTCGAGGGAGCCAGCGTTGTCCGAAGACATTTTCCGTGGTCATGTGGCCAGCACGACTATACCCCAAAACTCCTGCACTTAGCAAGAGCTTAGACGTAGACTTCCCCAGGCCTTCCCCATTGGGGCTGAAGGGGCCGAGCCTCCTCCTGCACCTTCCAGGGCAGCTTCTCTGCCTGCAGGCCAGGCCCTGGAGAGCTTTGTCCCGAGCGGATCCTGGAAGGACGTTCCGTGATTCTGCAGCTAGCTGCTCTCAAGGGGTTGGGGGTTGTTAGCTAACCGGGCAGGGCTGGGGGTTTGGGGGGAATAGTAAGACGGAGACAGGCGGAAGAAAGCAAGCAGGAGAGCGGCCTTGGTGGACGTGTGAATGCCCAGCCCAAGAAGAATCTCTTCCTTTTGGGTTTACGGTGTTGGATGACTCAGGCAGTGCTTGAAAAACGAGACGGTTAAGCAGGGTCAGGCCCCAGAGATGGGGGTGCGAGGGGTGGTGCACGGCCTGCCTGAGAAAGAAGATAGGCTGCTGGGTGTTAATGGATGCTTCCAGTTGGCCCCTTTTTTCCTTCTGTTGACCATCCCTATTCTTTAAACCTGTGGTTTGAATTTATCTTGGTCTAGAGCTGGTACCGTTCCTGGTTTGGGGCAGCACCTTCCTCCCTTTTGCTGGCTCCACATCATGGAGCCCCCTCGGCCACCCCTCTCTCTCCCCAGAGGAACTCTTCTGCCTTCTTCTGTCCTCCTCCTCCTCCTCCGTTCTCACATCCATCAGCCCCAATGCCTGCTTGCTGCTTGACAGCTCCATTAAGTGCCATCACACAGCGGCTATATTTAGAAGCCTGGAGAAGAATGACCCTTCTGGCTGTGGACAGGCCATCAATCCTGGTCCCATCACAAAATAATGTCCTGTTCTCTGCTCCAGAATGAGATCTACCAGAGGGTTTTCAAACCAGGGGCTGGAGCTTGGAGAGAAGCATCTGGGAAGAGAGGAAGGTCTGTTGCACCCCAAATGTCAATTCCTCCCCTCCCCCCAGACCACCACCATCATCCCTATGCCATTTGGGTTCAACCTTATTCAGACATCTTCTCTTTTGGCTTCCAGCTTCCTCCACCAGCAGGACCTGGTGGAACCGTTGAGCAAGAGGGTCAAAGTAGAGTTTTCTTCATCTCTTGGTCCAGCATGTGGGGATGGAAGGTCCCATCAAAGGAACTGCTGGTTGGGGGGCTTCCTCTGACTCCCAAGGACCTCTTGTGAAGCACCTCAGATCATTAGAAAGATTTCACATGCACACACACACACACACACACACCCACACACACCCACACCAGGGTGGCTGGCTGGATCCTTTGGGATCTCCCACAAGGCTTGTCTATATTTGTGTGCTGGGAAAGGAATCTGGACATCTGTGTGAGGAGGCAGCTAAGGTCTCCTTCTGTTGCTTCCTAACTGTGGGAGCCCAGAGCCTCCTGCCTCTGTCCTGGCAAAGTCCCAGCCGCCCAACTCTGCCCCCTTTCAGACTTCCTTCCCACTGACTTAATTACCGGGCAATCTCTGGATTCGTGGCCGGCCGGCTGGCTGGCTGGCTGTTCTTCTAAATCGTCCTTAACTGCCATTCCATGGACAGTCCACAAATCAATTACAAACATTAGAAAGATAATTAAAAACTGCGCAGAATACAGCACAATATGCAACAGTAAAAAAGGCAATAAATCCAGCATAAAAGGCCCTGCCATAAACCGACCGTAAAATGCTCTGGGCATTTGGAGCCCCAGTGCGGCTTGGCCAGGACAGCTGGTGTTGGCCCGAGGCTCCCTTGGCTTGGAAGGGAAGGTGCCTGAGGGAGCTTGGAGACCCTGCTGGGTTGGGGGCTGGCTAGACCTTCTGGTGGAGCTGCATGTGGTGATGCGCTGAGCCAGAGCTCAGGTTGAGGTTGAGGCAGAACGCGGAGCACCAAGGAGCTAAGCAAAGCTTAGCATGATTCAAGGGGTTGGACTAGAAGACCTCCAAGGTGCCTTCCAGCTCTATTCTTTATGACTGACTGACTGACTGACTGGGAATCAGGACAGTGCCGACATGGCTGGGAGACCTTCTGGGCTGTAAAGACTATGGCTTGGCCATGTTCTTCAGCTTGGATGGCCTGGGAGATTTCCATAATCTGAGACCTCCTGGGCTTGGTGCCGCCTCTGCAACCTGTTAGGCCTGTTGGCTGGAAGGTGAGAGTCTCTCTCAGCAGCTTGTAGTAGGAGTGCCCATCAAAGTTCCCGGCAAATTATATTCTTCAGGATGGCAGAAGGGTAATTCTTACATATGTGGGCAGCAATCCTATTTCACAAAATTAATTCAAATTAAATGTGCTCAACTACTGACAAGAGATAGAACACCACGCCTTCGGTTGAAGGCAGTGAAGACACCAGAGTGGTGGGCAGCCTCTGCCTTCCAGGATCAGCCCTCAACCATCAAGGGACAAGCAGTCAAGAAAGGCACTGCAGACCTGCGCTTGGTAGAGACCAGAAGACCTTGAGGAAAGATCTTCAGATGCCGTGCTGCATCTATGCCTTGTGCAAACCATGGCATTCCCTGTGACACTCTAAGGAAGCAAGAATGTGATTCTGAAGAAGCAGGAGAGGAACAGCGTGGATGCTTCTGAACGTGGTTGTTGGAGAAGACTCCTGAGAAGGCCATGGACAGCCAAGACAATCAAGGAATGGATCATTGAACATAGAATGAACCCAGAGTTCTCACTCAAGGCACCAATGGCCCGGCTCAGATAGCCAAACACATTCAGCAAAGACCCATCAGCTCTCTGTGACTGAAGTTACAGCAGCGCTGCAGCAAGAGACATACCCCGGTCCCCAAAGTTAGGACAGTTGCAGCACCTCCTGGTCGCCTGGTCAAAGTGTAGATGCTTAGCACAACACTTATGGCGCACGCGCACACACACACCTCCCCCACCATCTCTGCCCTTTTGGTGGCATTTCCTGGCAGCAGCTGCAACGGAAGCCTTCAACAGTCTCCGTCCCAAGCCCAGAGATGAGAGAGAAAGATCCGATGGAGCCCAGTCCTTTCTTTGCTTACACCCAACGGACAGAATCTTGCCAGACTAAAGCTGTCGCCTTCTGTCGCAGAGTTTGTTTGCAGCAATCCAGCCGGCACACACAAGTAAATGATTCAGCAGGATTCAATTATATATAAGAAACTTCTTTATGTACACTTTATATAACATATGATACATGTATACAATACCCATGCAGGGTTTTCCAGTGTGATAGAGAGGAGAAGAAATAACATGTACAAACACTGCACAAAAGGGAAGCTCAAACATGGAAGCAAGTAAATGGGAGCCTTCTGAGTTCCAGTGTGTACTTGCTCTTTATATACAGAGCAGTTAAGTTGAGCCAAGCCCAGGCTCCCAGCTGTCACTTATGACCCCATACAACCAATACTATGTTTCAGTTACCAAACACTCCCCATTGGCTGACCTGTTGCTATGCCTATTCCAGTTTATGAATACTCATACATTGTCACCTTCTAACCTCCTAGATACGCCCGGAGAGATTCTAGGCTGTGGCTAACCTCAATCCCTTCCTCTTCCTTCCATCCAGACCATCTTTTGATTTGGGTCTCTTGATGGGAAAGCTCTGAGTGGTCCCATCTCCTGCCCCACTGCCACCACCAAACCCCTCCTTCATCCCCAGCACTGTCACCAAGGAGTGCTGCCTCAAGCCCACACCCTGGCCAGCCACCTCCAGGGCCCCCACAGTGCAAAGCCCCCTTCGCCCTGCCCTCCACAGGCCCTGCCGTGCCTAGCTGCCTTCCTAGGGCCTAGGCACACCCAGCAAGGCAGCAGCTGGCTACACCGGGCCTTCACCGCAAGGCTGTTACGCCGTCCTCCACCTATCGGGAGCCATTCTTGTGATGCTTCAGATTTCCATGTCTCCTTTTGCCTTGAAGCACCAGCAATGGGGGCAGGACCCATGGAGCTTGCCTCACACAAGGACCCAGCCCAGGCTGGTCTGGCCCAGTTCTGCACACGTTTACTGTCGAGTGTGCCAAGCAGGGAAGGATCTTCCTCATCCCTTGGTGTGTTGGGACTCCAGACCTGCCCCTACCCCTTTCTGCCTCCCTCTCTCTCTCTCAAATTTCTCCCCTTTCCCCTTTCTGTGTGGGTAGCGCAAGGCTGCCCTCAGCCATACGGGTGAGTGTGTTTTTAAGCACCTGGTTTGTTGCATGAGGCCTGTGGACGTGGTGCCACAGGTTTTCCTTTGAGTCCGCCTATTCGTGTTCCTCCTTTGATTCCTCTCCGTGTGTACATGTGACGATCGTCTGTCCTTCCTTTCAGCCCGAAAGGCTCCTCAGAGCTTACAGATCCATGCACCGCAGGTGGATTTGTGTGGGTGGAGCGTTTTGTAAGGCAAGCACAATAGACGCGCAGCCCTGTTGCTCGCAGCTGAACAGCGGGGCCTTTTGGCGCTTCTCCGCTTGGCTGTTTGCTTGCAGAGGCTTCATTATCTGCCAAGGCAAGAGGGAGCAAGCCCCTCCCTCCCTCCCTCCCTCCCTCCCTCTCTCGGCTGACATTCGCTCATCAGATAATGAAACATCTGCCAGCAAGTAGCCGAGCTCAGCTCGGAGAGCATCAAGGACTCGACAATGAGGAGAGTGGTGGCCTTTCTCCGCCTGCTTTAAGATTTGTTAACCCAGCTGGTATTTTGTCATTCCTGCCAGCAACTGCCGCCATAACACCATGCAACATTTGTATTGGAAAAGAGAAGCAGCCACCTCAGGCTCCCCGCCCAGATAAGACCAAGGAGGTGGCCTCTTTCTTGTGGACAATCCTCCTGCAGGCGCTTTGACCTCGAGCCTTGGCCCTCTGTCCTGCCGGTGGTTTAGGCATGGAGCCAGCTAGCTGGTCTGCTGCAGCCTGGCAGATGGCCACCGAGGACTCAGCCTTCAGGCACAGTGGCTAGTATGCAGGATTGCAGGCTGACTCTGCCCACTGCCAGCAGTTTGATCCTGACCAGCTCAAGGTTGACTCAGCCTTCCATCCTTCCGAGGTCGACAAAATGAGGACCCAGATTGTTGGGTGGCAAGAGGCTGACACTGATGGCTGTAAAGCACCATGAAGTGGCATACACTGTAAGTCTAAGGGCTAGTGCTAAGTGGTGAGTATGTGAGTGAGTAAATGAGTGGGAGGGAGCGAAGGAAGGAAGGAAGGAACGAAGGAAGGAAGGAAGGAAGGGCTGTGGTGGTGCAGTGGTCAGAATGCAGCATTGCAGGCTAATTCTGCCGACTGCCAGGAGTTCAATCTTGGTTAAGGTTAGCTCAAGGTTAGCTCAGCCTTGGTCTGTAAAATGAGGACCCAGATTTTTTTTTGGGGGGGGGGCAGGGGCTGACTCTGTAAACCGGTTAGAGGGCTGGAAAGCACTGTGAAGCAGTCTATAAGTCTAAAGGCTATTGCTATTCATGACCCATCCTGAGCAGTTGTACCAGTGCTGCACTGGGCTTGCTGGTGTCATGATCCTGAGGCCTTTGTTCTTGCAGTTTCTCACCTAAGAACATAGAATAACAGAGTGGGAAGGGACCTTGACGGTCTTCTAGTCCAACCCCCTGCAGGAGACCCTTCACCTTCTCAGAGTTCCTGTGGGTCTGAATATCCCCCCCCCCCATTGAGGCAATGCCTGTGGGCTTCCCTGCAGGAGAGACTAAGGGAGGCCCAGAGCCAGTGAGTGGTGTCCAAGGAGGGGGTGGAGGGATCCAGAAGCATGTCCCAAAAGGTGGCAGGATCTCTGCGCGGCCGGTCCGCTTTTATCGGGGTGCCTGGTGAAGAGGGGACTCATTGCCCAGCCAGAAGGTCTCCCTTGATCCTCTTGGATGGCCTGCCGTCTGCCTGGAGTAGCAAATTCCTGGCAGCGGGAGGTTGCCGGGCAAAGGCTGCGGAGGGACCCGGAGTAGGAGTAGTTGGTCCCCTTGGGAGGAAGATTTCTGGGGGGCAGGAGGCGGGCTGGACAGGGTGGTTGCCTCTCGGAGTCCTGCAGCCCCACATCTGCCCGGCTGCCTCTGCCGCTCTGGTTCAGCCCAGACTCAGCTGCTGCTTT
Source organism: Myanophis thanlyinensis (assembly GCA_017656035.1). Taxonomy (NCBI): domain Eukaryota; kingdom Metazoa; phylum Chordata; class Lepidosauria; order Squamata; family Homalopsidae; genus Myanophis; species Myanophis thanlyinensis. Next base: position 7,781 of record JAEANM010004989.1, read on the forward strand.
GGCGTGGGGAAAGCGCCCCCTCTGCTGGCCCTGAGGAGGCATTGCAGCACCACACTTTGCTTATTGCTTTGGGGGAAGGGGTCTGGTGACTATCCATCTCATCCCCTCCCATCTCATCATCCATCTATATTTATGGAGATTCCTCAGTCCTCCCACTCATGATTGCCCCAAAGGTGCTTTTTCAAGAGTGGATTTTCTTGCTTTTCTCTGAAAACGTTTCGCTTCTCATCCAAGAAGCTTCTTAGCTCTGACTGGATGGTGGGGAATGATGCATTAGAGGTGGAGTCTCCCCCCCACACACACACACACTCATTTCCATGCCCTCTGGCCCCCATCTCTGAGAAGCCGGGGGTCAAGAGCGTTTCCCCCTCGTGCATCTTCCTCTGCATCCGAAAGAAGGGAAACAGGGCTCGAAGCTCCGTGGGGCACCTGGGCCTGGGCGCTTGGGGGGAGGGGGGAGTGGGGCCTCCCCACCCTTCCCTTCCCCCCTTGCTGGGTTTCTGAAGAAGGCTGCTCTTTCCCCACAGAAACCAGAGAAGACCGGACCAAGAGGCTCTTCCGGCATTACACGGTGGGCTCCTACGACAACTTCACTTCGCACAGGTGAGCTCAGCCCCTGCGGCCTCAGATCTGCCGGGGGGGGGGGCTCCTGCCCCAAATGACGGGTAGCCTTGCAGAGTTCTGGGTGAGTGTGTGGGTATGAGAGAGAGAGGGGATGAGCATGGTTTCATTCCTTCTCCGTGAGAAGTTTTGGAAGGATGAATTGGCGTTAACTACGACTTTCTAAAGCCAAGCCGGTGGTTAGAAATGCCCTTAAAAAGATTGAAAGCTGACCAAGCAAAGCCACAACTTTGGGTTTAGAATGAAGCCAGCCTGGAGAGCCCCTGGTTGTGATGGCAGAGACATGAGGGGGGGCCTTGGTGGAGAAGCCAGTGGCAGCATCTGGATGTTCTCAGGGGGGCCCTGATTTCAAGGAAGTCCCTCCATTCCTCACAGTGTTCTGCAAGAGACCCAGGGCAGACCCAGGGGGTGCTCCCCATTTTTACGAGGGAAGATTGAGCAACAGAGCGGGACAAGAGAGTTGGCCATCCAGCGTCCCTCCCGGTCGGTCGTCATTAAAGACAATGTCACGTTGTGGGGTTTTCCGTGTTCTCCTGGACCTGCACTCCTTCCGGAAAGCTCTTTCTGCAGGTCCCGACCAGGGCGGTGACCTTGCGCTGCCATTGGGGCACGATTCCTTGGCACTGGTCTGGAGGGTAAAACCCATTGTGTTGCTGGGCGCCATTGTCCCAACTGGCATCTTTTGCTTAGTTTTGTTTCGGTATGTTGTGCGTGGCCCAGAGTTGCTCCGATGCTTGAGTGGGCTTTTAGATGGAAGGAGAGGAGGAAAGATTTTGCTAGTTGTTGCTGCTATCGGGGGCGACCCTTGTGTCCCTTTCAAGGCCATTATGCCAGCGCTGCCCAAAGACCATTCTGGGGTCAACTGGCCAGTGTGATGTCATGGACGGCTGTTTCCACCCTACCAAAGTGGTACCTGTTTATCTACTCTCGTTTGCATGCTTTCGAACTGCTAGGTGGGCAGGAACCAGGCAAAGACGGGCGCTCACCCCATCGCGTGGCGCTTGGGTCTTGAATCCAGCTGTTGGCTTTCCAGCTGAGAAGCCCCAGCCTCTTCACCATGAAAGTTAGCCTCATCTGGGCTCACCCATTCAAGTGGCTGCTTCAGAGGTTGCAGGGGCAGAGAGGTGCCTCTGGATGCACCAGGGCTCTGGCCCCACCGAGACCCCCACAGCAAGTCTGGAGCCGGACCTGGTCTGCTAAGCCAGAGACTGCCCAGCAACCAGAAAGGCCCACCCTTTTTTATTGGTTTATGATATAAAATGCAAAAAGACAAAAGGAAGTGGTGGGGAAGAAAAGGGGGGAGAAGGGAAGGGGAAAGTGTAGGGCAGAAGGAAGAAAAGGCGCTGACTTCTTGGGCAGTAGAATAATAGAATAGCATCAAAGCTCAACTGTTTCCTTTTACATAGCAATATATACTAGCCATTTCTATAACAACAAACCTATCTAATCAGTAAAAACCAAAATCAAAGTTTCAGGGTTTTTTTCCACCTCACGCACAAAGTCCAGAAACGGTTTCCAGGTAAAAACAAAAGCAATTATGGTTTATTTTATTTTTTTTACTTTAATCAAAGCAGTTAATTTATCCATCTCTGCTAGGCGCTCCAGCCTTTCTTCAGCCTGCCAGGGGTTGGACTGGCACTTTCTGCGGGCAGAGCCTCAACAGCTCCCTTAGGGACCATTGTGTCATCCAGTGACGGCATCGCAGAAGTTGTGCGATTTTAGTCTCTTCCCCACTGCGAGAAGGCAAAGGGATCTCCTGGACAGGGGTTGGAAGCAGGCACTTCCTGGCCCCCTCCTCTGCTCTCTGCCAGCGGTGCCCCCCACTTCTTGTGGGGCAGACTGGGCAGTTGTTTCAGGGAACGCTGAGTGTGGCTCGGGTGTGACTTCAGGCTGGTGAACTAGTTAGCCCCTTCTGGAGGATGTCCACAGGGCATGGTCACCCCAAAAACCACATTCTGCCTTTGTGCAACCCCTTTTCTTTTTTAAAGAGACAAAGCCCCAACCCTGCTTTTTTGGACCAGACCCTATACACACACACACACACACACACCTGCATTTTCTCTGTCTCAGTAAATAGAGTAGGGGTCCAGTTTAAGACTTGTGGACTTCAGCTGCTAGAATTCCTCAGCCAGCAATTCTGGCAGTTGAAGTTCACCAATCTTAAAGCGACCAAATTCTGAAATAACAGACTAAATCCAGATGCGAAGGCTTGAGTGATCCAAGCCACTGGGCAGTGATGGACGTCAATGCTGATGGGGCCACCTGCCAATAACCAGGGCATACAGGAGGTGGAACTTTGCAAGCAGGAGGAATAAATGGCGAAAAGTATGCTGTGAAATCAAAGTAGAAAAAGACATTTATCAAAAAAAAACCCATAGATTCTTGTATATAGATCACAATAATAAGCTCTCCAGTGCATTGAACTCAGTGGAGGTTCCTGGTTCTTTGTGCCTGATGCCACCTATGTTATGTTAGAAGACTCTCTCCCGCCTGCTTGCCTCCGCCTGGGAATGATCAGATACGGCTTCATGTATCTTGGGGGAGATCAAGCTTATGACGCTTGCAGCTGCACAAGGACTCCAAGCTAGGCCCTCGCTTGACTCCTCCTTCCGGCCTGGCTGGCAGTTTCCCAGTCCTGTGCCTCCATCCCCTGTCTATCCAGCTGGGGGGGTTTAGTGCAGGATTTCCAGCCCAGCTCAAGAAAACAAGAGAGGAGGGGGCTTTGGATCCCCTCTCCACAACCCAGAAATACAGAAGTCAACAAACTTTGTGCCAGCCATGAGGCACAAGAGAGAGAGCTCTGAAGCCCCTCCGCTTGCCTGCAGGGCAACTTGAGATGAGCATCAGAAGTCTCCAGAAGCCAGGTTTTTTTTTTCATATCAGGAATTTGTTAGAAAAAATAAATAAAGCCCTGGTGACACAGGGGTTAAAGGACAGTATTGCAGGCTGACTCTGCCCGCAGCCAGGAGTTTGATCCTGACTGGCGCAAAGTTGACTCAGCCTTCCGTCCTTCCGAGGTCGGTCAAATGAGGACCCAGATTGTTGGGGGAAGAGGCTGACTCTGTAAACTGCTTAGAGAGGGCTGTAAAAGCACTGGGAAGCAATATATAAATAAGTGTGGAGGGATGGAGGAAGGAAGGCAGGAAGGACGGAAGGAAGGAAAGAGGGATTTGGGGATAACTAACAGGAATCTGATGGGGTTATATAGGAACTCTAAAGCCTTTAGATAAGTTAACCAAGGACATGTTGGTCTGGAATTGAATTAGTCCCAAGGACAATTAGATATCCATGGGGAGTCATATAACAGAGCATTATCCTTATGGAAATGGTCTGTGATAGGTTACTATAAAGAGCAAGAGATTTATGTGAATAAAATATAGAAGCTAATAGGCAAAATTAACTAGGACGTTCTCATGCATAAGCCCTTCTAAAGCTTATGTTCATAGCTTGTGGAGGAGAATAATCCAAGGGTTGTGTCTATTATGTAAAATAGCAACACATATTAATTGTGAAAGTTCCTCACTTAGGTTAAAATCTTATTAAACTATGAAGCATTTTGTTTTATTCTTGGAATTTCCTTAAAAAAATATTTTGAAGACTTGATAAATTGACTCTTAGTTTATCTGAAGAGGAAAAAGAGCAATTTTGCAATATACCATGGATTTGATGAATTATCCTTTTTATGCCCTTTATTTCTGTAATTATGGGTGTCATAACACAAATCTATGAATGGTTTTACTGGCTATAACTAACAAAATGGTAGCATTGCCAAGAAAGATTTAATGGTTATTTATGCTAACAGACTGTACATGAGGCAACAGACATTATAATGGCAAAATGCCATTTTAAATTTATTAGCGGACGCATCATTTATCTTAAGACTTAGGAAGTATACTGCTGCTGGGCTCAGCTCAACACTGCTATATCTTTATTTGATCTGCTGTAATAGAACTACAGGGGGCTAACTAGGATTTTGGGGCTGCCCTCAGTTCTCACATCTTTATTTTGGCCTCAAGAATGTGCTACTCACCAGAAAAATCATAATGGTGTGAAATTGGTTGTCTCCTATTGCCAATCCCTATCACATCTTTATTGTTTCTCTTACAAGCCACTGCAGTCAGATGACATGACCCCAAGAGAAGGAAGTCCAAGATGACAAAGGCTAACAAATTTTATATATCTTGAGGCTATCTTAGGACAACATCAAAATAAGGGTGAAATGGCAGTTTAATACCAGTAGATACAAGAAACTTGTTTCCCTCATGGGTTGGGATGACATAATTGTGTGTGTGTGTGTTTAGAACAGGACATGTTTTTGGCTGTGGTTTGGAGTACATGAAGAAAGTCTGAGGGCATTGGGGAAGGCAATTTTCCTCTAATTTTCTCAGTAGCCTATGCCTACTCATTCTTCAATAGCAAAACTGTACCATTTGCCTTTAGGTGATTTCTTGATTGTGCTCGATGGCCATATCTTTTTACTTCTTTCTGACTCATTAATCTTCTGTATTAGAAGTGACAGACTTTAGGTTAGCAGGAGTTGCCCATTTTTATTACTAGAGTCCTTAAGTCAGATGGAAAAGATGGATAGATCACAGACATGTCCAGGTTAAAATCCCAAAGATCAGAAAGATGGTTTCCGCTAATTCGGCATTTTTATTAAATTTTCCATAAGTTGATGAGAAAAATGGATTAGTTCCTGTCATTTGATATCCATATTGGAAACCTTTTTCCTCTGCACCCAGGCATTACTTCATAAAAACTATAGAGCTAGGAATTTCTATTTAGGACATCAAATCCAGACCCCAACTTGGCGCCAGAATCTATATTAAAGCATCCATGTTTCCTGCTTCTCAATTAAAGGTTCTTTATTGATTCAGAAACCAACTGCTGAATGATTTGTCTACAGATCCCATGCAATTTCTTGTATTGGGGATCAGTGTGGCAGAGTGCTGGAGTGGGGTGACATAGACCATTGTCTGCAATAAAGTTCACTTAAGCAAAACATGATCTTTTATAATCCAAAGCAGAAGTTTATTATGGAAGTAATAAAAGCAGTGTATATTACTATTAACTCTTTGTGGAAAGTCTGAAGTAACATATTCTTGATAGACAAAATGAGAAAATTTTTGTCATTGTTGCCTTTTCTTGACCTACCTACCTGATTTTGCCACTGGTTTCACTATTTCAACTTTACAAAGTTGGTAGCTTTGCAAGGCTTTGTATAGACTATTTAATTGATTTTAAATATGATTTTCCATCTAATAATGATTCAGGATAAAAGACATATTCAGGTAGTTCTTGACTTATGACCATAATTGGGACCATAATTTATGTTACTAAGCAAGGTGGTTGTTAACTAACACCCAATTTTATAACCTTTTTTGCCACTGTTAAGTGAATGACTGTAGTTGTTCAGTGAATTATATGGTCATTAAGTGAATCTGACTTCTCCTATCGACTTCACTTATTAGAAGCCAGCTGGGAAGATCGTAAATGACAATCACATGATCTCTGGACACCGCAACCATCATAAATACTTGCCAAGTGGCCAACTTTGATCATGTGACTGTGGCGATGCTACGAGGGTTATAAGTGTGAGGATGTCTGTAAGACATTTTTAAAGTACCTTTGTAATGTTGAACAGTTGCTAAACAAAAGGGTTGTAGGTCAAAGACTCATGGTACTCTGGCCACATCTTCTATTGAACAGTCCTTTCCTTGGGGAAGAGAGGATTATTTTGTTGTAAGGATGTTTAAAAAGAGATAACTGATAACTATTTTTCTTTTGAAATTTCCCTCCTACTACAGTTGATAGTATTCTAAACCTAGATGTAGCTTACAACATAAATTCAGAACTCTGCATAGTGTTAAGTATGGCACAGATATGGCTGTGAGCCAGTTCTGGGGAGTGCTATTGTCTAGGGAGAAATTAAGCAATGCCTGCCTGATAATGAATCACAGGAGTGAAGGGACCTTGGACTGATCAATGCATATGGTTGCAATTGACCTAACCACAATCTTACTTTGGAAACTTTCCTTTGGCATTAACTGTGATGGGCTTGATGTGGTTGAAAAATTACCTTTTCCACGGGCCCACCTATTCTGTTGCTGTGTATCAAGCACCTTCTAAAACACAGTGGGTACTTTTTTTTCCTTTTTATGTTTCAGGCAATGCTATTCGCAACCCCTTTGTTTCTTTAGATCTTGAGTTTCTTTCTTGCACCAGGTTTCTCATTTCAGTTCTCTTCAGTCCTGTCACCTGCCACATTTTCTGCTCTGCTCTGCTCTGCTCTGCTTTCTTTCTTTCTTTATTGTTCCCCTCAGTGCATGTCAGGAGCTTTGTATCGATTGAAAAATTGCAAGAGATAAACCATTCTCGATCACTGTTTCTTTCTCTCCTGAGCCTGCTAAGCAGCAATTCAAAGGCAGCCAGACGTGGTCCATTTCTAGCACAATGGGAAGGTTAAGAATTGTCCTGAATCTTTATAGGCCCACTCTTTGCTTTTTTCCTGTGTATCAGAGGTGTTTTCTTTGATCAGTTACTAGTATAAACTTATCATCTGGAAAACAGACATGGGAATTAGATGGTGGTTTGGGGAAGTATTTTAATTTAGAGGGAAAAGATTAGGAAAAAAAAAGCAATGGGGCAATAGTTGGAAGCTTGTCAGAGGGAGATCTGACCTGGAAATAAGGAAGAATTTATGATTAATCAATGGAACAGCCTGCCTCCCAGAGTTGTGAGTGCTCCATTGCTGGAGGATTTCAAGAAAAGATTGGGCATCCATTTGTCTCAGGTGATACAAGAACTCCAGCCTTAGGCAAGGGGGTTGGACTAGAAGACCTCCAAGGTCCTTTGCAGCCCTATTATTGAATTGCCTGTCCTCAAAGTTTGCAGGATCCAAATAATTTTGGCTGTTTGTAGAGTCTAAAGAAGATAATCTTGACAGAGATATGCAAGAACCAGAATCTAGGCAAAAATGGCCGAAACATTACTTAAGTTCTATGAAACAAGATAATATTTGGAAGTGGTTCAGGCAGGGATCTCCCTGATTCACTGGAGTATAAAAAAACAATGAGAGGGATAGCACAATCAGACTTGCAGTATTCTATTATTCAAGTTTCTGTCAATAAAATGTCATTCTAGTCCTCTTGTGGCGTTAGTGTTCTGCCCTGGTTTCCTAATGGAGTTGATGTCTAATCTAGTGAAAAGAAGAATTAGAGGTGACATGACAACAGTGTTCCAATATTTGAGAGGCAACCACAAAGAAGAAGGTGTCAACCTATTTTCCAAAGAACCAGAAGGCAAGTGAGAACAATTAACCAGTGGAACGGTTTGCCTTCCAAAGTTGTGAGTACTCCATTACTAGACTAGACAGCCATTTGTCTAAAATGGTATAGGGTCTACTTGAGCAGCGGATTGGACCAGAAGACCTGCCAGGTCCCTTCCAATTTTGTTATTCTGTTATTCCGATATTATCTGAAATGGGATTAAAACTTTACTAATTGACTTTCTGGCCGTTATTAGGAAATTTAAATTTCTCATGTCCTTGATTTATTATTGTTCTCTCTTTGAAGTGCCTTAAATGAATCATTGATTGCATTAACATTAATAAATATAAGTCCAGACAGAAATACTCTTGATGGATTGGTTGTTGTAACAAAAATGTAGTGGTAACCTGTTTTGTTTTCTTTTTAAATCCATTGTTGGTTCTGGAGAAACAAATGGTCTCAATAGATGAGGATATGTGCATCAGGTTTGTTTGATAAAACCAAGTGTAATCCTATCTTGACAAGGTTATGCTAGTGTCAGGTATAAATATCCTCATAGCCTCTTGATTGGTTCCATACATTATATTGTCAACTTCAAGATAAAGCTTTAACACTATTAACCGGGACTGGTTAATGTCAACTTCAAGATAAAGCATCTTCTGCATCTTGTTGACTGATTCTAGATATTTGGCAATCCAGATGTGGCAGCCCTAATCTATGCCAATGAATTGGTAGAAGATGTTGGACAAGGATTGAGAGGCAAGGTGAACATCATGGGCTCTTTATGCCTCAAGGCCTCGAGCCTCCCTGTGACTCTAGGCAACTGCTTTCATTTATTTAGGCTACTAGCAGGTTGTGTTTCATGCATGCAGAGTCTCTGGCTCCTGTACAGCACAACTAATATTATCCAGGATCTTTTGTGAGAAGGATCAGGAAATTGATTTGAGTCTTCCCAGGTAAGTATTTTACTATTAGCAACACAATAATTTTGGTCTCCATGATTTCCAGAAATTCAAGGCAAAACATATAGAATTATGTCTCTTTTCTCCCAGCAACCAGTATCTGATTTAACTATTAAAGGGTGTTTTGTTCTGTCCTCTATATCTCACTGAGAAGAGTAGGTGATAGGGATTCTTGAATTGCTAAGACAAAGTTAGAATCCTTCATAAGAGATAGGAAGAAAGAGTAGAATCTGAATGAGTGGATTTTAGCAATAATTTCATATATTTCTGCTTCTCAAAAGGATATTACTTTTTACTTTTATTTTAGGTTTTACTTTTATTTTGGCAAAAAATAGAACAGTCTCTGTTTTCATTTTGCCTTGAGATTTTCCTTTTTGTACAGTTTTTATCCCACAGTTGTTTGAGCATTTTTGCCAAATTACAAAGACTCTCAAACTAGCCACTTCCAAAAGAGGGATAAATGGATAATGATAGGGAAATCTTTCTCAGCAGCCCAGCAAGCAATTGAGCTATAGAGAGAAGCAAATGGAAATGGTAATATACATTTCACACATGCATCAATAAAGTTGACAAGGCACCATCCCAGCTTCAATAGCAGCCTCTGCTGCCAGCAGGAACAGTTGGCATAAATTTAGAATAGAAACCAATTAAAAGATAACAAGCGAACATAAGAGAACATATGCTCGTGATAGCTAGAATCTAATTTTTTAAAAAAAAACAACTATGACCTCCAGCTATCACAGGGGAAGTTTAAATATTGTTCAAAATCCCTACAAAAGAATTCAAAGCCATCGTTTCTGGCTTTTGGACACTGCTTTGACCTTGGCCAGGCAATTTATATTAATGAGCGGGAGTCAAAGCAACAGTAAAAATCTTAAAAATCTGGAGAAGGGGTATTAATGATGTTCACTAACTTAAATACAAAGCCTGTGCCGGGAAAGAGTCCTACTTTATGTTCAGAATGTATTGCACACATGACTTTGTAAGCGGGTTTATTTTTGCATAAATGTGCACAATTTAAATGCCGCAAGTAAACCATATGGCACTTTTTATCTTGTAATCTGGACAAGATATGTAAGAAGGTGGGTAGGGAAACACGGGTAAAAATAAAATGTGGAAGTAGAACTGGAATGCTGACTATTTGGTTATCTATTATAATTGACTTCAAACAAGTAACCCACAAAGTCCTTATGTCAGTAACAGTTTTCTATTCCATTTGCATCAGAGAACCTTCTGTTGGCAAAATCCCAGAGTGAAGACATATCTTCCAAATTCCCCTGTTTCAGAAGCCTCTTTCCATAGCAATCATTACACACAGTAGTCTCTCTATGTTGAATATATGGATTGTAAAACTCTGCAGATACATTTGTTATGATAAACTATATTTCTTCTCTCTTACGTAAAGGCTCAGATCCCACTTTTCCCTTCAGCTCCTGCAGCAGTCACAGTGAAAGCCTCCTCTTTCATAAAGCAAACAAGCAAACAACCAACTGAATTTTCCTAATATCTTCCTCCTCTCTAACAAAATTAGAGTCGCTCCATTTTTCTTGGAGAGTGCTGGTGGACCATGTTACATTTCCCTACCATGTTTTGGCCTCTAAGGATCTATTTTTGAAATTTAAAACTGGCTTATATAGATAGACAAATGCTCTTTCTGTTGTCTCTCAGAACCTTAGAGCTGTGTGAATTCAGACCACAGTTTAAGTTGTGTTCACCACAAACTTTAAGTTGTGTCCTCATTTCTATTAAGCCATTTGTGACATCCAACCAATGACATTTTAGTTGATTTTTTTTTTTAGGACTACACTTTCTACCAATGGTGCCTTACAGGCAAGGAACATATGCCTACCGACTCTCAGCAGTGCAGCATTGTCAACAGCTCCAAGCCAAAAGATGACTAGTGGAAGGGTCTACTTGACATAGGAGCAAAGATGCCCCGAAGTTGAAAAAAACCCTCATAAATCTTCAATCTTTCAATAATACACACTTTGTATTATTGCTCTGTGCTCTGTGTTCTGAGTACCACTATACCTAAGAGCAATGCTCTCTACTATATCAACCTGACTTCCAACAGTTGTTTTAATGTCCATGAAGGAGTGTAAATAACAAATCTCTAGAGCTGCATCCTTCCTTGCCTCTATTGTATGAATAAATCCAAGGATAGATTTTAGTAAGAGAAATCAGTATCTGCTTAAGAAATCTACCGTATCAGGTTCAGAGCCCTCTGGACTAATATTTTATGAACTTTTCTGTAGTTGTGAAAAATGCAGTGGGTTTTTGTAACAAAGTAGGATGCCAGAACATGATATAAACCCTACCAAAATATATATTGTATTTTATCCAGAGAGTCAAGTTCAAGTTGGTTTTAGCCCAGATCTTTTCCGCAATGTAGTCTTAATCCTAGCACTATTTTTGAAGATAGATCATTTTACTGATAATGTCTTTCTCATTAACTCCCAGGTTATGACTGGATCTCTTTTCTATGGATTCCTAAAGGAGAATGAAAGATGTTTAAAAATAAGAGACACAGAGACAGGAACAAATGGCTAAGCATTGCTTACTCAGAGAAGTGTGACGAGATTTCTTTCATTTTTGTTTCTCTTCTAATTGAAATTTAGTAAAAGAATTCTGGGTGGAATTTGGGGAAGAGATTACTTCCTTCCCCTGTTCTTTCTTCCCTTTATAATAATCATGTTGGTGATGAGTGTGAATATGATGCTAGCAAACACTTGTAAGATAAATAATAAATATTAGTACAATAGGGTCTCCCCCACCATAACCAACAAATTCTGAAAACTCTCATTGAAGCTGACTTAGCTGCTTTCTCTTTCCATGGGATTACATTTCAAAACACACAGATGTACACTATTGTTTCAAAGTATTATGGGGCTTCAACAGAGAATGGAAAAATACTATTTGGAACTGAAATTAGTCCACATGTGCAACATTTTTAGTGCAGAATTCTTGAGAATTGTTAACTTAGTTTATTGAATCCAACCCCCTGCTCTGTAGAAGAATACACTATTTAGTAGTTATGGAACATCTGAATACTCTTTTTTTCCTGCCTGGAGTGCATACATATAGCCCCTTTATTATTAACTCAGATCACTGCTGTAACTGTAACATGCATATCTCCCATTAGAGTCTGGTAAAAGATTTCAAACTTGGTGTGTTCTGTGACTTCATAGCACCATCTAGCGTTCACTAAATTATTAGCAGACTTTTCCATTAATTTTTTTTTTCTTTTCACTTTCTGTCCTGAAAATTAGTACAATTTGCTTCATTAAAAGCAGGTGTAAATTTCTGGCAGAATTTGAATTATTTCTGTGAAGCATTGACATAAATCATTCCAAGCTACTATTGTTTTATAGTACTGGCTTAATTGAAGTGCACAATCAATGCCATTAGGGTTTCAATTTCAATTTCAATTTCAAATTTATTGGTCACATACACAGTCATACATGGTACAATATGCAGTGAAATGCTT
>JAEANM010004990.1:0-20116 GCA_017656035.1 Myanophis thanlyinensis
GAACACAATAGATGAATATGTGATTAAGCTTATTTCTGTATGGAGAAGTGATAATTCGGGATCTTGCTGCTCTCAAACAGATATATTGTTTGATGTTTGTTTGTGTAGTTGTCTGTTGTTGAAAATTTAATAAAATTTTTACAAAAAAAAAATAGATATGTAAACCTTCCTTGCGATTTCCCTTGCTTGAAATAAAGACATTGCGAGCCTCCACCCACTTCTTCTGCAGTTGGCCCAAGAAAGGGGGCTCAGAAAGCAGCACAGCTGGGAGCGAGAGAGGTCCATGGCAAGGGTAGCATCCCCCCACCCAAATGAAGTCACCATTGTCCTGACAGCATCATAGGGGCAGGTGGAGGCCTCCAGCGTGTGTCGGAGCAGTCAGGTCCGGGGCTGCCGTGAACTCCAGGGCAGCCTTGGAGGCTGTGGCCAGATGGCAGACTGGGACAACCCCCCCCAGTCCTGCCCCTTTGGGAAAGGTGTGCTGGGGGAGGGGCTGTTGGGTCCGCTTCCTGGCCTCTGCCAACCAAAGGCACATCCGCTTCTGGTGGTCCGTCACGTTGCAGGGTTGGACCAGCAGCCGGCAGAGGCCCCTTCGGTCTGCTCGCAGATGAGCCAGCTGCCCCTTGATCTGACTAGCCTCCAGGCCTTCCTCCCCCCTCCCCCAGGGACTGTGTGTGTGCACAACAGGACCAAGAATGGCTGCTCTGGGACTGGCATTGTGAGTCATCTGCAATTCCGCCTTGTGTCACGGTGGGAGGAGAAGCCCCAGCCAGAAGGCAGCAGAGGGGACCCCAGCACAGGTGTCCCCCAGCCTCCCCCCCCCCCAGGGCAGAGGAGGCGGAGGAGGAGGAGGCCTCTTCTTTCTGGCAAGCAGAAGCCCCAACGGAGGAAGCAGAGGTGTTTTGCTTAGTCTGCAACACCCCCCCCCCACCTAGTTAGGAGGGGGATGACCTGGGGGCATCGGGTGCCCGCTGAAGTGCCTGCCAGGAAAGAACCCAGCTCAGACAGCACCAAGGGCCCCTCATTTCAAGCCTGAGCTACAAATATTCTCCATCAGTAATTAAAACTGAAAACATTAACATACAAAACAAGCACCCAGGAAAGCATTTCAATAGACTGAATTACTTAAAAGAGCTGGGAAGGAGAAGATGGGGCACCTCAGGCAACCTGGGAGAAGACCTCCCCCCCCCCCCCAGTCACGATGGGCGGCGCCTGTCCTATCTCAGGGATGGAGAGGCTTCTGCCCAGTTGGCCAGTGCCAATCCCTGCACCGATAAAGACCACAGGAAGTTCCTGGCAGAAGTTTTGATTTTTTTTTTAATAAAAAGGCACCTATAAAACAGGTCAATCAATACGTTACAGGCAGCACAGATACCCCAAAACAAGCCTAGAAATCATTTCAAAATAAAAACCGGTAAGATGTCTTCACATATTGTCTTTATATATTTATATTTATTTATATATTTTTATTTATAGACTGGTACAAAATGCATGGCTGGCAGGAGATGGCATGGAGCATCCAGTGCCCCCCCTCCGGGCAGCTGCAGGGGCTCTGGGTCACTCTGATGGCACCTCCTCCCTTGGCCACAACCTGACTGACCGCAGAGGAAGGGGGGCATGGGGGGCACTCAGCAGAGGCGACTCAAGCTGGGGAGGGAGACAGGAAGGGAGGCGGGAGACACACGAGACTGGACCACATCCACAGCACAAGGCAGAGCGGGGGTGGGCAGGGCTGGGGGGGAGACCCCATGAATGCTCGAGTGGGGATGAACATGATGGTGGATCACTGGAAGCACCTTCTACGGCGTTTGGGGTGGGAGGGGCTCTTGGGGCTGTTGTGGCGAAACTCCTGCCCAGGCCTTCCCTGGGGTAAATGGCCCAAGAGACCTTAGAAAACCAGACCCTCCCCCCTTGCGTCCCACCTCAGCCCTCCCCCTTCTGAGCTTCACTGCCATGGCTGGGGGAGGGGAAGTCTCAGGCAGAAGCTGAGTTTAAAAGTGCAGAGGCACCCCAGCTTGGCAGTGCCAGATGCAGATGCATCTGCCAGGAGGGGCCAGTGAGACCCAGCCCCCCACCCTGAGCCCGGCCTGGCCCAAGCCCAGCAGGCAGAAGAAGGGCCTCCCTGACTTGCTCCATGCACTGCCTTGTTCCAGACAAGAGGGCAGGGTGTGAACTCCCCCTCCCCCACAACACACACACACACACACTCTGACACGGGCAGGTGAGCCTTTCCCCAAGTGAGGCTATGGGGCTTGCCCTCCTGCGCCCATCACTCTGCGAGCCTCACTCGGTCTCTGGCATCACTTCGTTCATTGTGGGCAGCTGCTGCCAAATGAAAGCAACCTTCCTTTGATGGGAGACTATTTTGACCTTTGATCCCCAAACCTTCTGTTATTCCACACTAGCCCGGGAAGCAGGATGGGCTGAGGAGCTGTCCGGGCAGAAAGCGCAAGGTGGCATGGAAGCAAAGGGAAGAGCTGGAGGGGGGTTTCACCCAGACTGCCCCCCCCCCATGGGAAAACAAGCAAATACAGAAGACCCTGAAGAGGCAGGGCCCAGCAGTCCGGGAAGCCCCCCTTTTGTTTCCTGCGCTGGCCACGATCCATCCACAGCACGGGGGAAAAGTGCCAATCCACTCGTGGCGATTCTTCAGGGCCAACGTCCTGCAAGGAGAGCTAAGTGGGGGTCGGGGTGCAAACACCACCTCAGGCCCCATCTGTCCCAGCAACAGCCTGAGTGTCCAGCCCTGTGGGCAGCTTGTGCACGGACTCCGCTCTGTTGCAGGCAGCTGCTGGGTGGGACTTCCATCTGGCGCCAGGGAACTGGTTGAGGGCTTCTACCTTTTCCTCTGTCTACTCTGACCCAGAGAAGGTTTCCCCAGACCTACGGACACCTCCTGGTTCCTCCTGCCCCTCGGGTGGCTTTCAGAAGCAAAGCAGAGAAGGCAGAATGTTCCTTAGAAGGGCAGGTTGGCCATGCCACCGGCTCCGGGGCCGTAGCTCATCTGGCCATCCAGGGAGACGCTGCGCTGGCGCATGGAGACCATGAGGTTCTGCTGGGACGGAGGGCCCATAAGCGAGCCCTGGGGGGAGATCAGGTGCCCCGCCGGCTGCCCGTACATCTCTCCAGAGACGGAAATGCTGCGCTGCTTGGCCTGCATGAGCAGGAAGTTCTGCTGGGCCAGGAGACTCTGCTGGGGTAGCACCAGCCCTTGGGGCAGGCTGTTGCCCACCATGCTCTGCTGGGGGGGCAGGCCTGTCCTGCCCAGCATGGGCATCTGTCCAGGATGGCACAAGGCCATTCCGCGCGGCATTGCTTGCGGGCTGGGCCGGGCCGGGCCCTGTTCCACCATCATGTTCTGCAAGTTCGCTAGGTGCAGGTTGGGGGGGCCCAGGGCCTTGACCCCCTGGCCCTCCCCCTTGGGGAAGTACTGCAGCGTGCTGCTGGGCTTCTCCGAAGGGATGATGCGGGAGAGGTCAAACTCGGGAATGCCTGTTGGGGTGGGCCGGATCACATCGCTCAGCTCTGGATCACTCAGCACGGAGGCGACTCCGGGAAGCACGGATGGGTAGGGTTCCGGCAGCCGCCCGGCCAGGCGCTGCTGAGAGGGTGCCTGCTGGGGAGGGGGAAGCTCCTCCGGAGGGATTCCCAAGCCAGGCGGGTAGTGCTGTTGCTGCGGGGGAGGCGGCTGCTGCAACCCGGGTCCGACCACCCCTCCTGGGGCCATTGGAATGCTGCCCCCATTGGTGGGGGGCTGCTGCAGACGTGGGGTGAACACCAGCTGGCCAGAAGGGCCCAGGGAGTCTGGAGGGCCGGGGGGCATCATTGGGTTCTGCACAGGAGCACCAACGTGCATGGGGAGGCCAGCCCCCAGGGGGCTGGGCGAAGACATCGGGGGGGCTGCCACTTCCTGGGAGAGCAGTTGCTGTCCAGCGAGGTTCAGGCCCATAGGGCTCGGCACAGGGGCCGGCCCCACAGAGTTCACATGCATTGGATTGGGCTGGTTTCCGCCCATGCCTGCAAGGGAAAAGGAAAGGTGCTAAGCCCTGGGCAGAACACATTGCAAGCACACCCCATTAACGGCACTGTTATGGGGCCCAGAGGAGCCCCTGGAAGCCTGCCCCCATCCTCCCCCCTGCCCATCGGTGCCAAAGAGGCAAGACTGGCTTCTCTGGCGTTCCCTCCCTGCCTTTCTCTGAACAGTTCCTGCCCCCCTTCTCCAAGACTCCCTCCCTCCAGACTCCAGTGGTAGGCAGAGGCCCAGCTGTGGGGAAACAGCCTGGCCTCTGAAACTCAGGGTTACTGCTATCTAGCCCCCTTGTTGCTGTGGGCTTTGGGGAGAAAGGAGTCCTGCTCCTTTTTCTCCCTTCCCTAGAGCAGAGTCTGTCCCAAGAAGAAAGGGAAAGTGCAAGCCAGCCCATTTGGGGAGGAAAGAGGGGCTTCTGGCTGGAGCCCCTGCCTCAGGGATGGGCAGCTTGCTCCTTCGGCTGGGCCCATGTGGAGCTGAGACGCCCACTGAGACCCTGGGCATGGGGCAGAAATCACGGTGCTGGCTCTGTGGGTGGTGCAGAAGTGGGGTGCCCCCTGCCCACCACCCTTACCAGACATAGCCCCAGGCGGCAGAAGGGGCCGGTCCGGGAGTAGTTCGTCATCTGAGGTGGCAATGGTCTTGATGGCATTGTGGTAGAGTGGCGTGGAGCTGGGCATGGCGTATTTGGACATCTGGGACATCATGAGGGACAGAGGGTTCTGGGACGGGGGTGGATCTGGAGAGGAAGGAAAAGGCACGTTGGGGTTCAGGGGGCCAGAGGCATTGCCAGGCGGGGCAGAGGAGCTGCTCCGAGACCCAGAGGGCACGGCACCTGCAAGGGAGAGACAGAAGCATCTTCAGGCCAAGCTGAAGCAATGTTGGGCAGCCCTCGAAGCTGAGCCGGGGGAAGAGCTGACCTGGCATAAATCGTGCCAGCCAAAGGCATCCGGGAAGCCCACCGGCCTGGCCAGGAGGGCAGCTGCTCTTTCCCTCCAGCTCCCCAAACTGATGCTAGAAAATGCCACGTGTGTTTCTGGGTGTGTGTATGTGTGTGTCAGGTCTAAACAGCCATCCTATGGGGTGGTCCCTGGGAGCCTTTGGGGTGCTCACAGGTTCTTTCCCACCTAACCCCACCCCACCCCCAGGGCAGGCAATGATCCCCACAGAAGCCAAGGCTGGCTGAGACCCTGGGAATATCTTGGACTTTCCTACAGGAGGACCTGCAAACCTGCATTCTCTCAGGAATGTGTGCTAATCGCACAATTGGATCTGCTGGATTACTTTAGGGCAGGGGGGTTGCTTTTGGCATTTCAGGGCTAAAAGGAAAACATGGTTGCATCCCCCTCCCCCAAAATGAGCACAGGAATGCATGTTCTCTTCAGAACTATGATGCAGACTGTTAGCAAACAAAGCAAGAGGGAGACCCCCATGAACCCTAAAGTAAGAGACCCTCTTTGAGGGGAATCGGGCCTTGCGGTCACCCTAGGGGATGTACTTCATTCAACTGAAAGCAAGAAAAGACACGGGCACTTTTGTCCCTGTCCACATTTTGCTAGGGAGCCACATGGAAGCCAGGGTGACCCTTGACCCTTGGCTGCTTTCAGTGGGTGGGGGGCCTGGCAGCCTCTTTAGTCAAAATCAGCTAAGACCCCAAATGACTGAGCTGAACTGGCATTTCTCAGAGGCCAGGCGTGATCCCAGCGTGGGAGATGGATTACAGACGGCTCAGAGGTTGATCTGCCACCAGGTACCTGGCAGTCCCACCTGCAAGGTGACTTGACAAGAGGAAAGGAAAGAAGGTGTGTGTGTGGGGGGGGGCGTGTTTATGACACTGTCTGTCAAAACACTGCCCTCCTCTTTCTTCAGAGAGGAAGCCAACTGAAGGGACTCCCTGAAAACCAGAAACTCTCCAGAAATTCTCCCTTCTTCCCCAAACTGCTCCGCCTGCTCAGCCCCTGGCAGACCTCTGCCCTTACCTTGCTCAAGGTGGCCCAAGGGGGCGGAGTTGCCCATTCCGAGGGCTGGCTTGCCTGGGCTGGCGAGGCTGGCCTTGGGAGAGGGTGCCCATCCTGGGGAAGAAACAGCCATGGAGGGCGATTTGAGATGGCCGGGCGAACTAGTTGGAGAGCGGACATTGAGCACGGAGCCCAGCACCTGGGGGGACTTGAGGGGGGCACTGCTGGCAGCGGCAGCTGGCAGGCTGACCAGGGCAGAAGGTGTCTGCGGCGACTTGAGGTTGGCCGAAGGGGACGTGCCCAGGGGGGAATGTGCTTGGCTGAGGGTGGGAGACTTGAGGCGGCCCACACTGGGAGAGTTCATCTGCCCCATGTTGAGGGCCAAGTCCGAGGGGCGGCGGCCCAGGCCCCGAATGGGGGCTGCATGCATGTTGGTGGCTGAGGCGCTGGTGCTAGGTGGCAGGGAAACGTGGCTGAGCCGTGGGGTGCTGGCCATGCTGCCCTGCTCCGGACCAAACATATCAGCTGTGCCGCCCATCTCTTGTGCCACAGGTGGGTAAGGGCCCTGCCCAGTCGAGAAGCTGTGCTGCTGTCCTTGGCCTGGGAAGAGCGAGCCCATCAGCATCTTCGGTGGGCCCCCCATCATGGCCCCGGTGCCGTTTGGGGCGCGCCCTCGGGCCATTTCTTCAGGGGGCATCAGCTCCGGCCCACGGGCCTTCTGGCTCAGCAGCATTTGCTGCTGCTGCTGGGGCGTCATCTGCACACTCAAGTTCATGTTCATGTTCACGTTCATGTTCAAGTTGGTGGGCGCGGCCAAGGCGCTGGTCTCCACCTCCTGCAGTGGGGGTGGGGGGCTCATCAAGGCCCGGCCCCCTCCGAACTCCAGGCCCAGGCCTTCTGCGGCAAACATACCAGGCTCCACCTGCCGGTGGGTCGGCAAAACACGCTCCATCTCCAGCCCCAGAGATCCCGGCCGCTTCTCCAGCAGGGGGTGACGCAGCAGGTCTTCGCGGGCCCGAGATGGCAAGAAGCGCTCGGTCTCGCTTTGCCCTGGGGGGTACGAGAGGCCCCCGGGCACGAAGTGTCCCGGACCCCTGAGGGGCAGGTCTTCTCCCCACGGTAGGCCGGGCTGCACGGGGCGGGGTCCGCCAACTGGGCCAAGGGAGTCCAGGGGCAGGCTGGGCATGGTGGCAAAGCCCCTCTGGACATGGCCGCCCGGGAAGCCGCGGGGGCCGGGGAAGGTGGGCCGCAGCTGCTCCTGAATGTCCAGGGGCGCCCCCCGCAGCAGCCACTGCTCCCCGGGCCGGCTGTGGTAGGGTGGTGGGGGCCCCCGAAGCATCACGCCTCCCAGGGGCTGGGCCAGCATCACTTCCTGCATTGGACGGCTCCCATGCAAGCCGGCTTGCTCTTCCTTTCGGCGCTTCTCCTCGTAGTACTCCTCCTGCAGCGTGCGCCAGGCCACCTGCTCGGGGGTCAGGCTGTCCTGGCCGAGCCGCTGCAGCACCACGTTCATTGGCTGGCCCAGGTCCACCCCTGGGGGCAACGGCCCCTCCTGCTCCAGGCCTGGGCCCCCCAGGCTCTGCGTCTGTGAAATCATGGACTGCAGCGGCTCCTCATACTTCTTCATGCTTGTCCCGGAGAGGGCTGCTTGGGGAGGCTGTGGGGCTGTAGCCTGGGGGGGCAGGATGGCTCCTTCCCCAGGGCCTGGCCCGCCCTTGAGGAAGGGCTCCGCCTCACTGCCACGCAAAAGCAGGCGCTCGATGTCTCGCAGGGTCTGCAGAGACCGCTCCCGGTGCTCCAGCTGCTCCTTGGAGAGGCCTTCGGTGTTGAGGGGGTTGCGAGGCCCATTACCTGCCGCGGGGGGACCCGTGTTGGCCCCCTCCCCCAACAAGCCCTCCGCGGTGCTGGCCTGCAGGGAGTTGAGCGTGGTAGGGGTGCTGGGGTGGGTGCTGCTGGGGGCCACAGAGCTGCTGCTGTTGCTGCCGTTTCCCACCGAGTTGGGCGTCAGGTCCTGGCAAGCCTCCTCGGGGGGGCCCTCTGGCGGGAGAGCATTGCTGGAAGAGAGCGGTCCTTGGCCGAGCCCCAGGGAGGGCCCTCCCGGCTGCTGTCCCTGGGCCTGGCTGCTCGGAGTCAGGGCCGGCGGTCCCTGAGGGGTGTTGGCAGGAGACAAGTGGAGCGGCAGGGGCTCAACGGCACCCGGCATCTTCGGGAGAGAGGCAGGCTGCAAAAGGAGAAAGGGGGCAATTGCGGGAGTGGGAGCCTGTGGCCGGCAACCACCCCTGCTCCGGCCACAGGTCACTCATTCAGGACAGCCGATCTGGCCTTCCCAGCAGCACAACTGGCTGCCTTTGCCCAGCTCTGGCCTTACCTGGTCCAACTTTGCCCGGGGCACATGTTGCTGATGGTAGCCAAGAATGGAGTCTGCCTGCCCCTGAAGGACAGCCTCCGCAGCCCTGCAGACACCCAAAGAACCATCAGGGTGGCCCCCATTTGCCTGGGCCCCAGCTGTGGGGAAGCCCAGCCCCCCTGCAGGAAAACCTCCCCCTGGTGGAGGTGGAGGAGATGGAGAGAGCTCCCCACACCTACAGAAGTGCCACGGCTTACGTGTTGGCCAGGTGCGTGGTGAAGACATAGACCAGCTGCAGGCCCGGCTTTCCTCCGGCGTCTGAGCGCAGACCGGGGGCTGTGCTGTGAGGGGCGCCAGGCGTGCTGTTCTCGGTCAGGGCCGGCAAAGGGTTGGATCCTGAGCCCAGCTGCGCCCCTGTACTCATGGCCGATTCGGCTACGTGGCAATCTGCGAGGGACAACCAGGGCAGGCTGAACAACTGCTGCAGTTCAGCAGCCGCTGCGATGCCAGATCGAAGAGCTCGGCTTGATGCACACATGCAGGGGCAGCACAAGAGAAGTCACTCCCAGAGGGGTGGGGGGGTGGGGGGAGAACCTAGCGCCACAAGATGCTTGCTGCCTTCCCTGAAGTGCCCAGCAGGTGGCAGGCCAGAGAAACTCCCCTCCTCAACCACAAATATGCAACACCTCTCCCAGCTTGGGAAGGCTGAACACACGCCCCCCCCCCCCCTTCCCAAGTCATGCCTCCCTCCCTGGAAAGGCGTGTTAGACTCTGGCCCCAGTGGCCATGTGCTCTCCCCTCGTCCTGCTGGTTTCCTTGGACAAGCCTGCACTGAGAAGGGCAGAGAGAAGCAGGAGGCGGCACTTCCAGGGCCCACCCTTTGCCAAGGCACGGGCATGTCTCCCTTGGAGATTCGGCCACTGCCTCCTCTGTCTCGTGCCTGAGTCCATGGGCACTCACTGTGGCTGCTTCCCAGGGACTTGTCATCATCCTCGCTCTCCGGCCCGGAGCACCACTCGTCCCCACTGTAGGGCTGTTTCCTCTCCAGCACGCAGCGCCTCTTGCTCCGAGGGACCGTCTCACCTATCAAGCAAAAGGCTGCGCTGAGTCCTCCTCCTCCTCCGTCCTGTCCAAAGGGTGGCACAGCTGGGGGGGAAGAGGAGATGCCAGCCCACCCCACCCATGGAGAGCAAGCGAGGCCACTGCTGCGCCTCCTGCCGGCCCTGCACCCTCACCTTTCAGCTCCTTGTCCAGTGGGGTGGCACTTGCTTCCCGCCGCTCTCCCGAATCCACGGAGACACTGCGCTCCCGCCTGACTTTGCCCTTCAAGGCCCCAAAGACAGAAACAGGAGCCTGGCTGGCTTTCAATGCCAGAGGGCCTGCGGTGGGCTGGCCAACCTTCCTGCCTTGGCTCCCTGCCCCGCCCTCATCTTTAGCACCCAGGTGGCCGATGGGAGGGGGGCTCACAGGGTGGGGCTGGGAATGGGCACTCCTGTTACCTGTCTTTCCATGGCTGGCCAGTTTACTGTCAGGGTGCATTTGACTGGCTGACGTTTCTGGCAGCGACACTGGAGGCAGCGCCACGTCTCTGGATCCACCGCCACTGGCACTTCCGGTCGGGCCAAATGCCTCCTGGGTGGGGAGGGGTAAAAAAGAGGGGCAGAAGACAAAAACAATCATCAGAGGGGCAAAGAAGAGGCCACACCTCCTGCTCAGGACACCCGCCTTGTGCCAGGGTATCCCCAAGACCTCCGGCAAACCTTGCGATCCTCACTCCCACAAGCCCAAGAATCTCCCCTGCTGCCCCTGGGAGTTTGCAATTTGGCACCCCTTTCTGGCTAAGGAAAGGGGGGCACAGTACTGCATGAGAGGAGAAGGAGGCCTCAAGAGGAGTAGTTTAGACCAGAAGGACATGACATTGGCTGAACCCTGTAGGGCAGGACTGGTCAAAACTTGAGGCCCGTGGGCCAGATGTGTCATGCGCTGGCCACGACCACGCCCGGTTTAGTGAAGGGGGGAAGTCGCAGTATGTCATGTGATGATGCCGTGATTATGCAAGTTTGACACCCTTGCTGTAAGGGATCCACTCCAAAAGTTGCCATATCCATATGTTCTCATCCAAAGACAACCAAAGTGTTGTAGAACTGGCCAAGGAAATGCAGATTTCTTCAATTATGGGGGAAACTGTGTTGGAGGGGAGGCAGGATTAAAGATATTCAGACATATTGAAGAATCAGCATGGCTTCTGCAGAAGTAAGTCTTATTAATTTTTCAAAGTTCAACAGATTTTTTGACAGAGGCAAGTCTGTTAAGGCTTTAAAAAGTGTTTCAGCTGTCCTGGGATAAACAGTAACTTCATTATGAGTTGGGATAAGAGAAAACACAGAAGCGAAACAACCAACAATTCTTCCAGTAGACAAATATGAAAAGTTCTAAGGATAAGTGCTGGGACCAATATCTTCATAAGTGGAATTTGGGATGAGCACTAAGATGACCAAATTTGCTTACAACCCAAAATCATTTTGCGTGGTTAAGGCAAGAAAGAAGCCTATTGTCAAGTTGCTAAAAAAATATGCGAATTCCACCTCGGGAATCACTAGAAAGGAAGCGGAATGAACAGTCCGCGTCACCATCCTTTCATAGAAATATATGATACGCCGGAGGAGTCTATGCAAGTCTGTCTGAAGTTCAACACTTATATTGTACTGTAACAATTGACAATGTGCAGAAAAGTACCTAATGGGCCAGGCCTTGTCACATTTTGGAAAAAAGGCGAGCAAAAGATGATTTGAAAGAAGCCAACAGAATCCAAAGGGATAGCTGAATGGGGGAGTTTCAGGACAGGGGAAGCCCCCCACCCCACCCCGCCACAGCAAGGTAGGGGGAAGGCCCCCCTTGCACATGGCTTTGAACACAGGTCACTCAAGATCTGTGGGTGGCTCTGGATCCCCTCCAGCCCCACCTTGGAGTATCAATTTCAGAGGTCCCTCTCAAGGTGGGGAGAGTCCCTATCCCTCCCTTGACCTGCACCTATCTCTGGCTAGCGGGTGCTCCAGCCCTTCGAGGGAAGCTCCTTTGTGACACACCTTGTCTCTTTAAGTATCCGTCGTCACGTGGGCTGGCTCAGCCTCTGGGGGCCTATTAATAGCAGCTGGAAAGATCACATCACTCCAGGGATATTTATATTCCACACCAGGAGAGATTTATTTCCAGGCTGCCCAGTGAGAGAGCCTGCTGGAGGGAGAGGGGTGTACAAGTCACCTGCAGGGTGGCAGATCCAGCCTCAGGCCCAAGATGCCTCTGGATGCCAATGGCAAAGGCTAAGGAGCCACATTCTTCCCCAAGTGGCACCTGGACAGCTGTGCCCACCCATGCCAGTGGGAAAGGCCTTAGAGGGAAGGCGGCTTCTGGACTGCTGTCCTCCCTGCTGCAGGGTCCCCTTGGCTTCGGCTCCACCGAGTGGCTCCAGGGCAGCACCTCCTCCCAAGTCACAGGGTGCCCTGGGCACCTTCCATTTCCCTGCCCCTAAAGGACTCGACGGGCGTTCGCTCCTCAGAAAGCTCAGGGGCAGGTCAGCTCTCCAGGCCCACAAATCCTCTGAGGGAGCGTCCACATTGCCGGGCTCTGTCCTGGTGCCATCAGACTGCGCCAACGCTCCCTCAAGTGATGGCTCCTACATGAGAATGGATCCCTGCGAAGGCTCTGAAGCCCCACTGGGCTCAAGGCTTGCTCGCTCCCTGATAAGCCCCGTGGGATCATCCCACACGGGTGCTCAAACCGCACTAAACATGGGAATGGCTGCCAAGATTAGACTAAGGGTGAAAAATAAGTATGCCAAAGGCTACTCCAGGGAGAATGGCACCATGCCCCTCAACTGGATGTCCCTGGGCCTGAGGGTCCCTGGGAGAACCAGGTGCTGGATTAGAGAGGCCAATGAGGATCTGCCCTTCAAGGGACTATGGAAGTCTGGGGGTCAGGCTGCTAATTGGGGGTCTGGGATTCTGGCAAGGAAAGAGAGGGTGACTCTGGGGCAGAAGGGACACAAAGTGGACAGCAAAGGGATGTTTCACTGAGCCTGGAACACTTTTCTGATCCTTCTTGCTTACAATGGATGCTCCTTGCAAGACCGTGTGCCAAGAAGCACAGGGGAAAATTAAGTATATTTCCAGGGGACGATGAGGCAATTTCCCTAGTGAAATCCCAATTTGGACAAAGCCTCCATTTTTATATGGTACCCCTCCCCCCACAATTAATGTTGGGGAAGTCTAAGCAGAAGGTATCAAAGGAAGCATCTCAGGAGGGCTCTAGAGAAGAGCAGTCACCCTGAGCAGAAGATGGAGCCTGGCCACAGCCTTCAAAGATGGCTTGCAAGAGCCCCAGGTGCCCAAAACCTTTGCAGCCATATTCCCAGCCACTCAGCCCAGGAGGGGAGGCAAGGCTGGGAATAGCACCAGGATTTCTGCTCAGGACTTGAAACAACTCCTTGGCCTCTCTCTTCCAAGACCAGCCACCACAGGCCCACTTGGGCATCTAGCCAGCCTGGCCCACGGGCCACACGCCATGCTTTCAGAGTCTGCTGTGGACTGCATATTCTCACAGACACAGGCCCATCCCAGGGTCTTGCATGCCCTCTCTTGCTTCACTTGAGAAGGATGCCCTGCCCCAACGCTAGAGGGAATGCTAGCCTCTCCCTCCACTGGACAGCTACAAGCCTCCTGCACAGGGTTCGTCAACCAGCCAGGCAGTGACGGAGTTCGGGGAGGCAGTGAGTCTCTCTACATTTAGGGAAGAGCTCTCTGCAGCTACAGAGACCAACATGATTTTCCCTGAATCCAGGATAGTGTTTTGGGGTCTCTGGACATTCTCTCGGATGTCAGTGCTGTCCCTGCGGCTGGGCTAAAGAGAAGCGCTTCCAATACCTAAAGCCAAGCCAGGAATTGGGGATGTGGAGCCAAAAATGTCCATGCCTTCCACCAGCAGCAAGATCCAGAGCCCCGGCCTCCTGCTTCCAAGGGCACCAACCAACCTTTGTGTCCTGCCTCTGACTGCGCTCCCAACCTCATCTTCCAACATGTTGCTGAAGGCCACCTCAAGACACCCAGTGCCCCAAATTCTGTGCCGAGGGAATCCAATTAATTCTTTGAGAAATAACCGAGGATGTAGAGCAGCCAGAAACACAAGCATCCTCATTAGAGAAGGCCCTGCCAGGGCCTTGGTAGCATTGCTTCCCTCCCAAGGAAGGCACCATGTCCTGCTTCGAGCTCTCCAAACCACCTTCCATGCTTACTTTCTTGGCTGGGGTTCCATAACAGATGGAAGGGAGAGGGGGACTGCACTGTGCCACAAATTGAGATATAGCACTTTTTATGCAAGGGTTCCCCGAAATTGGAAGATTGTCTCAAGGGTTCCGAGGGGGGGGGGCAGGAGGGGAGGGGAGGTTTCTGCCTGGAAGGGAGCAGCCGGGGGTTTCAGAGAAAGGCGACTGGGTGGGAAGCAGCAGCGAAGAGGCAAAGCAGGCCTCACTAGGGACAATCCTTGTATGGGTCAATCTGGTTTGTCCGGCCTCATCATCACTACTGGGAACCATGGCTTCCTTTACTATTACAAAACCCAGGAATACTGATATTGTCATCAGCAAGGAAAAGGGTGAGTAAGACTGCTTGCTTGCTCTGGGAGTAAAATTAGGAAAAAACACACATGCCTAGGTATGCAGAGATGGAGGTGCAGACATACAGCTGAAAGCCCCCAGGTGCTCCCTGAGGGTATCTAGTAAGACGTTGCCCAGAAACCAGCCCACCCTGGGCTACATAGTGGCTGTAACCCAGCACTGAAGCGGGACACAAGATTCATCCTCAGCTGGCCTGCCCACCCATCCGTGCCCCACCTTCACCGTGGGCCTCCTAGCCACAGCATAGCTATGGAGAGAGCTACTTGCTGGAAGGTCCCCGATGGGCCAAGAGCAGCAAGCAGGATTCCAAGATGGGACAAGGTGGCTTCTGCTGCAAAAGGCCAGCACAGCAGTCATTCAGAGCCCCTTGGGTCAAACGGAAGCCACCGACCAGCAAGAGGACACTACCTCCTGCAGGCATTTCTAAGCACCCGTCACTTTATCCAGAATTATTCCACAACTTCTACAGCGCTTTCCTGCCCCTCCATGCACTTCCCCCGAGGGCACCGGCTCTACAGACCTGTAAAAAACAGCTTTCCTCTTCTGCCTCCCCCAACCCTCCTTGGCCTCCAGGCTAGGTACTCCTCACAGCTTGGGGGGCAGATGGGATACCAGGGCAGAGAGAGCCCTAGCACTCCATGGGAAGGTGGCAGTGAAGGGATGTGGCTCAGAATCAAGAGAGGGCCAGGATCAGGGCATCTCTCCGAAGGCACAAGCAACTGCCACCGCCGGCAGGCAGCCTTCTTCCAATGCGTGGGCCATTCCACTGGGTTCCATCTAGCAACTGCTCCCCTCTTCCTAGATCCAGCCTGATCCAGGGACCGTATGTTGAGCTGATCCCTGAGGAACCGAGGCAGACGCAGGCTGACTGCCCCGTGTTTCTGAGGGTGGATAGTCCCAGCAAGTGAGTCTTCAACTGGGGAGAGGCCAATTTGAAGCAATCTCCCTCTGCCTTCTCAGCTCAGCTCGGCTCAGGCAAGGCCATGCCTGTCTGGGAGTCAGCGTCACTCGAGGTCGCTGCAACCCACAGCAATGTGCTAAGTAGGTCGAAGCCTGAAGAGAAACCGTCTTTAGCAAAGTTCCCAAGCCTTGGCTCATACAAAGATCACATTCTTCGCTGTCTGAAGTGGGAACAGACCCAGGATGCTCTGCAAGTTTTGAGAATGAAGCAAATCTTGTTAAGAAAGGCTCCCTGGTTCCTCATGCAGTTAGTTCCCTCCAAGCAAGGCTGGAGAGGCATCTGGAATCCCTTGGTGCCAGGATCCGACTCGCCCTAGCCAGATGCCAGGATTTGTTTTGTCTAGCCTCTGCCAGCAACCCACCCCTCAGTTCAACCACCGATTGCACAACAGTCCCGTTCTTGCCCAAACGGAGTTGCCATTTTCTGATCAGAGCTTTTCCCGCAAAGAAAATCTGCTGGCGGAACACTGACGGAAGCTTTCCAGGGCCAAGTTCTACTCTCAAGGCACAATCCCCAAGGCAGCAGTTGAAAGAAAAAGGACGCCCCTCCCCCCAACTTGCCAAGTCACAAAACTCTGATTCAGCCCTCCAGGAAGGATCACTGGCAGCCAATCTTCTCTCTCTCTCTCTCTTTGTGTGTGTGTGTGTGTGTGTGTTGAAACTGTGCTGGGAGGGCCACAGTGGCTCCCACTGCACCAGATGAACGGGCTGAAAGACAATAGATCTGCTACTGCCCCCTTGACCCAGGCCTTAAGAAGACTCTCCAACTTTGAAAACCAGATTCCCCTGCTAGTCTTGCCAAATTGGGGACTGGAAACTGGAGGCCCTGGGGCTACAGGGCTCTGTGCCACGGGGGTCCCATGCCGACCTGCACTGATGGAGAACAAAATCCCCTGGCCTAGGGCTGCCTTGCGCCTTACTCCTGCCCCACTGGAATCCAACTGACTCATGCCTGGTCCAGCCCCAGAGGAGCCAAGGCAAGCAGGCCTTTGTTGTGCATACACAAAACTGTCGCTTAGTGAAGGCGGAAAAAAAAATCCAGGCTGGAGGGAAAGGGAAAAACCACACTCTGATTTCTGGGAGCCAGCCAGCTCCCTGACTCAGCCGGCTGGCTCTGCTGCTGTGCCCAGCTCACCCAGAACGCCTGCGGGCATGGGGAGGGAAAGATCCTGCACAGGATGGTGCCACCCCCAGCCCTATTCTGACCTCCCCCACCTGGAGCCCCAGGACGTGGCATGGCTTCTCCTTGACGGGGCCGCCATTCCTGGCTCCAGAGAGCCTTTCGTCCTGTGGCCGTGATCCAAACTGCCTGGCCCACTGGCTCCTCACAGCCCAGCCAGCAAACAGACCCAGGTCTGACCCCTGCTGAGCACCCTGCTACCTGGGGCCAGGGGACCTGAGTGGGCAGCAGAGGAGGGCCCTGGCAGCAGGGCCAAGAAGGAAGCTGATCACCCAGGCGGGTCCTTTCCTGAGAGGGAAATGCCTGCATCTGGCGCAGCAGCAGCCACTCAGGGCATGCCGCTCCACCTCATGTGGCAGAGCCCTCCTCCTGCCTCTGGGCAGTCTCTTGCCCTGCCCCCATGCACTGGCCTGAGCTTGTGCCAGGGTCAAAGGTCATCCCTTCTCCATAGCATTCTGGGAAAGAGGCCAACCGGCCTGGCTCAGGGCAGGCCCAGCTATAGGAACATCAGGTATGCACAGCAAACCACGAGCAGCCCTATGACCCTCCAGGGTCTGCAATGTAAAGCCTTGACCAACTCGTGCTCAGACCAACCACGCGCTCAGAGACTGTCCAAGGATGGATCTGAATAATCCGCTATGGTCCTTCCACTCCCCCAGCCCTGCACCAAAAGTAGGCGTCTATCCCAGCCACGGTGCCAAGTCAAGTCATCTGAGAGTAACGTCTGGGCTGCCATCAGGTGACCGGAAGTTCTGAGCCCATGCAGCAATGAGCAAAAGATCACTACATCTCTACAGAAATGCATAAACCAAGGATGAATGCCTTGTAGAATGCATACGGATTAATACAAAAGGGAAAAAAAGAATGACATTGTTATAGGTGAATACTACAGGTTACCCAACCAAACAGAAGAAATGGATGAACTTTTTGCTGTAATCAGTTAACAAATGTATGTAGGAAACACCACAGTAGCAATGGGGTTGTCATCAACTCGGCATTAAGTGAGAGTTCCTCACCAACGTAGCTGACAACTTTGTCGTCCAAAAGGTAGAGGAGTAAACTAGGACTCATACTGGACCTAATTCTTACTAATGGAGATGAAATGATAGAGGGGGTTGAAGTTACAGGAACTTTGGGGGAGAGTGACCATGTTATATCAGAGTTCAAGATAATGCAGACAATATAAAACAATAGAACATAATTAAACCAGATTTTAAAAGAGCTGATGAGGATCAAGATTGCTGGGTGCAAGAGGCTGACTCTGTAAACCTCTCAGAGAGGGCTGTAAAGCACTGTGAAGTGGTATATAAGTCTATGTGCTACTGCCATTGTTACAAACGTAGAACTTGTGAAGGATTCTGTGATGAAAATCTTAAAGGAGAAAACAACGCAAGATTCTTGGGAAACTACGAAAAATATAACTAAAAAAGCCCAATCTAGCACAATACCACTGAAAAAAGAAAAATAAGAAATCCAAGAAGAAATGAACATGGATGCACAAAGAATTCTCTGCTAAACTAAAAGATAAAAAGAATAAGTATAAAAAATGGAAAGAGGGACATAACTAAAGCAGAATTACCAGCATATAGCTTGAATTTGCAAAGATGAGGCTAGGAAAGCTAAAGTTCAGAATGAAGACTCGCAATAAATGTCGAAAGTATTTTTTTTTTTAAAACTTGTTTTCAACATTTTAAAAACAAGAAAGTCAAAAAAAAAATCAGTCCACTAAGGAGAGAAGAAGCCAAGGAAGTGATGGGCAACAGGAAGAAAGCAGAGCTGCTTAAATCTTTCTTTGCATCTATTTTCACGCAAAAAGAAAAAATAGCCCAACTTACCAAAACCATAAAAGATAGGCTAGCAATTCAAACTGAAATAGGCAAGAAAATGGTAATAGAACACCTGTCTGCTTTACACGAATTCAAATCACCAGGACCTGATGGATTATATCCCAGAATTATGAAGAAGCTGGCAGGCCTGATCTTGAAACCATCAAACCACGTCTTTCAAAGATCCTGGAGTACCAAGGAACTATCAGAGGACTGGAAAAAGTTGATGTGGTTCCCATCTTCAAAAAAAAGAAAAAAAAAAAACCCCAGATCCAAGAAACTACAGATCAATCAGACATCAATACCTGGGAAGATCCGGGAAAAGATAATCAAGCAACAGATGTGGGAACAGCTAGACGCAAATAAAGTTATAACCAGAAGCCAACATTAGTTTGTCAAAAACAGGTCATGCCAAACAATGAAATAGTATTTCATTCTTTGACAAAGTGATTTAATGGATCAGCAAAATGCTCTGGATATAGTATACTTAGATTTAGGCATTTGACAAAAGTAGACCACAGCCTACTTCTTGGTAGGCTAGAAAAATGTGGGTTAAACAGCATCATCACCAGATGGATTTGTAATGGTTGACAAAATGCACTCAATGTGTACTCCTTAATGAATATGTCTACATGGAGAGAAGTAAGCAGCTGGGTATCCCAAGGTTCTGTTTTAGGCCCAGTACTCTTCAGTATCTTCATAAATGATTAGGTGAGAGGATAGAAAGAGAACTCATCAAATTTGCAGACGGAATAATCAACAACTCAGAAGATAGGCTCAAGATCCCGATGTATCTCAACAAACTTGAACAGTTGGCCCTATCTAATAAAATGAAATTCAGTGTGGAGAAAAGTAAAGCTTTACATTTAGGCAAGAAAAACCAGATACACAGTTTAGGTGAAATTTGGCTCAACAGCAAAGGGGCTAGAAGGGTCTTGGAGTCCTGTCTGACAATTATTTAAATATGAGCCAGCAATGTGCTGCAGCTGCCAAAAAAGCCAATGCAACCCTAGGCTACATTACTGAAACACAGAATCAAGACAACATGAAGTGTTAATACCAATTTATAATGGTAAATTTATAATTTTATAAATGTTATATTTTATAAATTTATAAAATTTATAATGGTACCATGTCTTGGTAAGACCAGATGTGGAATATTGCATCCAGTTTTGGTTGCCACAATATAAAAATATGTTGAGACTCTGGAAAGAATGCAGAGAAGAGTAACAACAATGATTAGGGGGCTGGAGGCTAAAACATAAGAACGGTTGTGGGAATTGGGTATATCTAGTTTAATGAAAAGAAGGACCAGAGGTGACATGATAGCAGTTTCAAATATCTAAGGGTCTGCCACAAAGAAAAGGAGGCCAACCTATTCTCCAAAGCACTGAAAGCAGGACAAGAAGCAATGGATAGAAACTAATTAAGGAGAAAAGCAATCTAGAACTAAGGAGAAACTCCCTAATGGTGAGATCAGAAAACCAGTGGAATGGCTTGTCTTCAGTTGTGAGTGCTCTCTCACTGGAGGCTTTTAAGAAGGGATTGGACAGACATTTGTCTGAAACAGCATAGAATCTCTTGCTTGAGCAGGGGTTGGACTATAAGACCTCCAAGGTCCCTTCCAGTGCTGTTATTCAGTTAAGAGCTTTGTAAGGCCCTGATGCCAACTGCTCGGCCTCCTGCAGTGCAGCTGTCAAGACTAAAAGGAATATTTGAAGATGTACTTTCTCCTATTTTATTCTACTTGGATGTTACTTGGAACCCTGACAGCAGTCATGTCAAAGTGACCCTCTCCACGTGCAGCAGTTGGCTATGGCGCTTGCCACAAGAAGGCATCTCTCTCTTTCCTAAAAGGAGCTGGTTTTGTAGGAGAAAGGCAGCCCAGCAGGTGTACAATGTGCCAGGGAGTGACTGAAAAACCACCAGGAGAATGGTAGGGTGTGCTGGTGCCCACCATTTTCTTAGACTTCGTAGGACTGCACTACAAAAGAGTTGCCAGCAGGACAAATACATGCAAGACCTGAGGCATAATGAGGAAACGGTGGGAAAGGATAAAGGTCTTGAATAGGGCTCAGGGCTATTTTAATATGTTAGTCTAATTTTAAATTTTTATAATTTAATTTAACTTTTTAACTTTTAATTGTATT
>JAEANM010004991.1:0-20116 GCA_017656035.1 Myanophis thanlyinensis
ATGTTTTTGTAGATTTTCACAGGTACAGGTATGTAGGTCTAGGTGTGTTCGGGTCTTTTCCCATGTAGGATTGAGAGTATCTTGGTGACGTTTTGGCGAGGTCCCACTCGCCATCCTCAGGCTGGTGTCTTCGGCTTCATGCCAGCTTCAATCACGCTTTGCTTGCACTGGCACAAAGCCGAAGACACTAGCCTAAGGATGGCAAGTGGGACCTCGCCGAAACTTCACCAAGATACTCTCAATCCTACATGGGAAAAGACCTGAACACACCTAGACCTATAGACACACAATGCACGTGCGCGTGCGCACACAAACACACACACACCCTTTTTAAAATTTGCCAGCGTAAATTTTATATTTCTTTTGTTTCAGGTTAAAGAACAATTAAAAGAAATGTTGATCGAATAAGGTCAGTTCTGTATCTTAACTTGATGTTTAAATAAATCTATTTTTATATCCTGACATGAATATTTGTGTTTCTCTATGATGGTTATTCAGTATTTTTTAAATGAACACAATAAGGTTTGTGACCATTTTATCTATTCATAAATTAGGATCTACAATATGATAAAAATGTATTCAGTAATACCAAAATGATATCTGCAACAAAGATCATGTAATATTATCTTTTTTAAATCATGTATGTTTCTATTATATATTCTAAACCAAATATAATTTATTTTCAAAAACATTGTCTCTTTTCTAGTATGCTTGTTTTCCATTAATAATTTCTTAAACTGGGGATATCCTAAATTAATTTCATCTTTAGAGTTTTATCCTTGTTAAAGGTCAGTTTTTACTGTAATCTTATGTAACTTCATTTCTGATTGCTAAGAATGAAAAAAAGCACTGTGAGGCTGGAGAAGCTATCAAGACTCTTCAGTATTGGAAGATTTGCTTTGAATAGCTGGGAGGAAACTGTATTTGTTTCATTTCAGCCTAGCCAAAGTTTCATTGTAGGTTTGATGCTAAAGTAGGCGATTACAAGGATTATTAACTCAAGGATTGTTATCCTCAACATTTGAACTAAGTAAAGGTCACGAAAACTTGGATTTGAGATGAGAAAATTGGGAAAGAAAAGATTTTGATGCTGGTATCTGTTTTGAGGAAAATGCTCTAGTTCTGATAGGTCTCAAACCTAATTTTTCTTGTGAATTAAGAATTTGGGCAGAAATTCCAATATAAGCATACCACATAAAAAAATCTTGTATTTATAGATTTCACATGATTAATATTGAATATATTTATGGAGCGGGCAACTATTTTTTCCTCATTCACATCCTTAAGCACTCATCTATTTAATTATTTAACAGTATTCATAATGATTACACAATTCAGATTATCTTCCTTCCTATACCACATTATGCATTTTTAGAGTATACAAAGGAAAACATCTTTTCAGTCACTAAATCATCAGTTTATTGCACAATTGTTAGTAAATAAACTTTAATTAATTCAAAACTGCTTATTTTCAGGTTGACAAGAGTATTTTTGCTCTACAAGGCAATCTTTATTTGCTCTGGATCAGTTACTATACTTCCCTTTGTTCCAGCTGATGCTGTTTTTGAATAATTATGGGCAAAAATCCCTAAAGTGTTAGATATGTTGTTAGAAAAATAAACAACCCTGTCACTATTACAAAATAATAATCGATCAATTGTCATTGAAAAAGAATGTTGCATTCTATAACATATATTGTGAAAAACTGCAGAAATAATGGCAGAAATATATAGTTTTATAAATTAACTGAAAATCTTTTTTATCACCAAGCACATGTTTAAAATTAAGGAGAACATCAATGCTGATTCACAAATGATTCTCTGTTCAAATGAAACCTTATTTATTAATCAGTTCAATGAATTTATTGATATACATTTTATATAGGGACAAGGAGAGAAAAGAAATTGAAATCTGAAATTAACAAATTAATCTCTAGAAATATATTACAGAGTTCTCACATTCATTGCATATAAAATGCTTAATAAATATAAAACCTGCATATTTACAAGGAAGCAGAAGCCAGTTGATGTAGGAGCATTACTTCCTATAAACAACCCATACATTAAGATTACATTAATCAATGTTTTTATTTTGCATTGATACTTTTTGAATTTGGCCCTCTTTAATAAGTTTGAGACTTCAATTTCTAATGGGCATGGTATGTTCCTTCATCTGGAAGACACTAATAAGAAAGATTTTTTGAGACACTTTGGAATTTGAGACACTTGGAAACAATTTGAGACACTTGGAAACAATATTTTAATTTTTTTAAGATACTAGAAATACATTAGGACTCACATTTTTCTTGCTTAATAGTATTGGTACTAACAGTGACAAAGTAGCAGTTTTTAGAGAAATTGAATTCATTTACTGAGAATAGGAAAGTCTCTACTGTGTTCTTTAATAGCATATTAGCGACAGAATCATCCTAATGAATAGTATTTTCTTCCTTAAGCAGAAATGAAATTTGTGAGTCAGAATTTTTGAAAGAAATTGCTCTTTCAGAACAATAAATACATTGTTGCTCAATTATATGAAAATCTAGACTTGTATTTCTGTAGCAAATAAACTAGTCTTGTACATTCCAATTCACTGGAACTTGCTCTAAGCATTTTAGGCTGTGGTACAAAATGTACATACAAGCCTGGAGAATAGGAGCAAAGAAATTATGAAAAAAAGCAAGGCTTATTCTTTACCATTTTTAGAGAGATAGGAAACACAAGGTAAATGATTAAAGTACATTTTATGAAGTCACTAAGAGAGACTGAAGAATAACCATATGTCTATTATAAAAGTAACAGTTAAGATTTTTAGGACAGAATATTCTTCAAGGTTGTAATTTTCTTTTGAACAAATATGCTACAAGCAGTTTCTGGACCTTATAACATCTATAGTGGCATAGCCAGTTAAGTGCAATAGAAAGTAACTTATTTTCCATTGGAAAACAATGTAGAAACTTTGCAGTTCATTATAAAGATTCATACGTATTCATACTCTTCCACTCCCATTATAATGCTTTGCTTTTCTACCCAATAGATGTCTAGTCAGTAGGTGTTTCAGTTTCAACTGGATCTCGGATCAACCTTCGAATTCCTCTTTTTCCCACAGGCCCTTTTGGCTTAGCAAAACTTTGTTTGTGTGCATGTTGTTTGGGATGGACTTCTTCATAGAGAAATTCAGCAGTTAGTTCATCTCCATCTTCTATTTCAATCTGTCATGCAAGGAGGAGATAACAATCCAAGTAATTTTGAAAAAGGCTCCATCCAGCATACATATAACTATTAAAGATACAGTATAAATCTTGAACTGATCATTTTATATACTTTAGTAATAGTACATAAGAAATGATAAATTACTGAATTTTCTTACCATTTAAGGATTATTTTATTGCGCTTAGATTTGATAGTTTTAAAAGAATAAACTTACAGCCTAATAAAGGTAATGAAGTGTTCCTACAGCTACTAAAATAAGTGAATTTAAAGGTACCCAATTATGTAGAGTAATAATAAAATTTATTAGCTTGTATAATCAAGCCACCTCTTAATCGAGGAAAGTACAAGAACTCCATATCCTGCTCTGAAGGATTTTCTCCCTTCATATTGAAAGTGTCAAATAATGTCTAGTTCAGCTGATACTTAATTCAATTCAATCCTTTATTGCCAATGCACAACATGTGTGCAGCGAAAAGCTAACAGGTATAGATCAGGTTATTGGATGACACACTAGTAGAAACTGTGTAGGGGATGTAGGCTGGATTAGGAAATTGAAAAAAATATGGCTATGGTTATGGCAATGGCAAACTTATTTCAGAAAACTGTATGAATTTAATATACATTAGGAATGTGCCTATCTGTCAAACTCAGACCAACATTGCAACATGAATGACTAAAAACTTCTCCAGTCAGACTTACATATCTGACTTATATTGGGTGGACAATTCATTGTCTCCAATCTTTTTTTTTCTATATTACAGGACTATCACTTCCACGTTTTCAAAATGGATTGATAAAACACAGACCATCATTGCTATTTTTGATTTGTTTGTTGTGAGAAAAATCAATAAAATTGTACAAAACTTTAAGTAAGCTATCTTTGACTTCCCCATTTGAATCTCATAAATTTATGTGACATACTCCATCCCTAATACTTCACAAAAATAATTTGAAGAAAACCTATAGCTCCTAATCACAAAACTTTGTTCAGCCCTAAATTACATATGAACATGGATGACATCAGAGACAATCTTTTATATGCTTAAGTTTTTTTCCTTGCATCTCTCATCCTAATGTATTACATCAGAAAATGGAACAAAATTTGAGAATGGTATTATCAAGTATAGCCTTGTTGAATTATCCTACTATTGTCTGAATTGTTTAATAATTTGATTCCATATACTGAAAAAGTTATCTCACAGTAACATGAAAGAGCAGCTTAATATTCCAGGGCAAATGTTTGTGGCATATGATAGTAATCATTTGGACTCAGTCAAGTCAAGAAGCAGAGTTCCTGGAATTGAGGTCTTACCTTTCTAATGATTTGTATCCACAGCTGTTTTTCTGCAATTTCTAGGAGAGGACTCTTGCAGCTAGAATAAAGCATTCTTTCTCGTATACTGCACACATAACCAGGCATAGAGTAGATAAAAACTGCGAAGTATTTCAAGTAGTGATTTGTTATTCTAATTCTTTTTAACAAAACTTGTAAACATCACAAGATTAGGAAATACTAAGTAGCCAACCTCAAAACAGGTAGCACACAAAATGTTTTTCAAGGACTCTCTCTTTGTCCTGTCCTGTCCTGTCCTGAATGACTCTGGGTGGCTTCCAACATTAAAATATTAAAATCCTAACAAATATCTTAGAAATAGAACTCCCAATCAAAATAAAGTAGTTAAAAAATAGGGATGAGGATATCAATCTTTTGAGGCCTACAATTTGATTGGGGCTAAATGAAGCTATAGATAGGGAAAAATGAAACCTGTATGGAAGCAAAATATATACAGGTAGTTGTCGAGTTACAAATATAATGGAGCCTTACATTCGTAACCAGAGGATTCCCTCTCGTAGGTGGGCACGGCCCTGCCCAACCGCTTGGAGTGCTGAACCCACCCAAATTTTACAAATGGTGCTGGAGAGCTTGGAGCACCACCACCCTGCTCCCTTCACTTGCTAAAAGCACTCTTTAAAAATTGCAAACAAACCTGCTTTCCAGCTCCATCATGTTTCTCCTGCAGCTCAAGATGATGCTCTTCTTTCCCTGGAGAAATGGAAAAGCTGGATTCCAATTGGCAGAAATATGCAGGAAAATCAAAAAAGTTTGTGGGGCTTAAAAAAGGAGGAAAATCAGCCTTTCCAACTTTCTTACTTTTTTCTTGAGAAAAGTTGGAAGGTCTATTTTATTTTATTTTTTAGCCCCATGAACCTTTTTGGTTTCCCTGCATATTTCTGCTATTTGGAACCCAGCTTTTCCATTTCTCCAGTAAAAGAGCATTTTGAGATGCAGGAAGAAATGTGACAGGCCTGGAAAGCAAGTTTGTTTGCAATTTTTAAAGAGTGTTTTTGGCAAGTGAGGAGAGCAGGGCAGTGGCATCCCAAGCTCTGCTGCAGTGCAATTTGTGAAATCTGGGTGGATTCCTAACTCCAGCAAGTGGTAGGGCAGGGCTGCACCTGGCTTGTGAGAGAGGCTGGGGCTCAGCAGGGAAAGGGAGAGGTCGACCCAGCGTTTCTCCACTTGGCTGGATAAGGGCTCCAGCACCCAAGGCCACACAGAAGGCAAGTGTGGGCAGACAGGGCTCCCAGGCATGGCACCAAAGAGCATGTTGCAGCGTCTCTCTGGTCATTTGTAAGTACAAATGATCGCAAAATACATAACTTTGGTACATCGACATTCTTTTGGTGGGGATGTTGTAACTTCGAATGGTCGCTAAGTGAACTGTTGTAACTCAAGGATTACCTGTACAGAATTTTGGGCTGGAAGCTCAAAAGATATTTCACAAGGAGTAGACATGCACGTCAATATTGGCACCTTCTGAAGAATCTTTATCATGAGTGTGCTTAGTAGCTATGTACTTCTACTGTAGTACTTAAGGAACAATGGCCCTTTTAAACTTGTGGCGTTAAACTCCCCGAATTCCTGGGACTTCAATTCTGAGAGTTGAAGACTGCAAGTCATAAAGGGGTCATGGTTCCCCACCTCTGTTCTAAGCAGTAAGGGGCAGGACAGCACAGGTTACTGTTATCAGAGAACACAATTCATCTATTACACAGGTGCTTGGTAGTTAGGCTAGGGTCCCATTCACTGAAAAATTTAAGTACATTTTAGCTATGCAAATTATTGGCTCAAAGACCTAGCCAAAAAACTTCTAATCACTCAGTTCTCCATCTACATGATTGCCTGAAAGTATTTACTTACCTATGGATTCTAGGTAGTCTCCTTCATGTGAGTGTTTGTAGAGGAAGAAATGGTATCGTGCAGAATTCTTAGGAATTCTTCTTGGCAAGTCCTTTAATTCAGTTGGAACTATACTGGCCAGGACAATAATTTCGTTGTTCATATCAATTTGCTGTGAACATATGTAACACTAATGATTATAAAAAACTATACAATATATCAGGGGTGTTCAACCTTGGAAATATTGGCTAGGGAATTCTGGGAGTTGAAATCTACAAGTTTTAAAATTGCCAATGTTGAATACCACTATAACGTATTCTTCAATTGAATGAAATGTAAAATAATAAAACGTGAAGGATGGGAATTAAAACATTCATTCTGCTGTCAAAAGAGGATCGTTGGATCCAAAGGAAGCTTTAAATGAAGCATGGAAATTTTTTTTGCTGATTTTTCCATCTCTATTGTGTTTTTCCTTATGTTTGGAAGATTCTCAGCCATCAGAAACAGATTTTGATGTCAAGCTGTGCGGATATTAATTTCTACTAAAAAAAAACCTTTCTAATGAATCAAATACTCTTTTGGTACTGGATACAATACTTAATTGTAATTTTATTTTAATAACAGAATAACAGAGTTGGAAGGGACCTCAGCGATCTTGTAGTCCAACTCCCTACTTATGTAGGAGACTCTTTACCATTCCAGACAAGTAGCTGTCCAGTCTTTCCTTAAATGTCTCCAGTGATGGAGCACCCACAACTTCTAAATGCAAATAAATTTCACTGGTTAATTTGTCCTCATTGTTAGGAAATTTCTCCTTAGTTCTAAGTTGCTTCTCACTTTGATAATTTCCATCCATTTTGTCTTGCATTCTTTGGAAAATATGTTGACCCCTATTTTTTGTGGCAGCCCCTCAAATATTGGAACACTGCTATCATGTCACCTCTAGTCTTTCTTTTCACTGGACTAGAAATACCAATTCCTATAACAGTTCTTCATGTGTTTTAGCCTCTAGTCTCTAATCATCTTCGTTAGTCTTTTATATATTACTTCCAGAGCCTCAGGATTTTTGTATGACTAATCACACTTAAATAATAAGACTAAGGGGATTTGTTTTCTTTCACTGGAGTACAATGACTGGGTTCTGTATTGATCTTATAATTCAATATACAATGCTGATAAATGTATTCTATTTAAGGAATTAATTGATCTTACCAACTGTACATAGTTAAGCTCTTTGTTTTTCAGTTTTTCTAGTGCCTGAAGGGCATCCTGAGCTACTGGAAATGCAACTCCTTGCAAAGTCTGATGCTTAGTATCAATACTGACTTCAGTTTGTACCTGGAATACAAAATTTAAAACAGATTCAAAAAAAGAAAATTGTGTAATGCACATTTGTGTTTCATCTAAAGCACAACAGAAGAAATTAGAATCCTCAATTAGATGTCATAAATCTAATGACAAAACAGTCACTAAACTGAATTACAGAAGAAGGGGTGAGGGGCTTATTTCTATTCAAAGAACATTTGGTCAGAAATAAATCTTACTTAATGTATTTACAAGGAAACACAGTTTAAAGGTTAAGAAAGAATATTTCAGGCTATAGGAAATTTGACATCCAGGCTTTGCTTTAAATCCTCTAAAAAGAGTTTGGCTTCCAAAGCAAGATGCAGTACCTCACTAATCTTGATTTGTCGAAGTTCTTCTTCAGTTGTTGTCAGAGGAGCAGGGGAAGACTGAGTCATCAAATATTTCTGATAACCATTTAATGAAACATCATCCTGAAAAACACAGAGCCATCAGTTTTGCATGACTGATAATTTCAAATTGCAACATTTTCTTCTGAAGCAGTTCAGTTCAGAATCATATGCTTTATAGTTAATTAAAGATGCAGTCCTAGAGTCCTTACAACAATGTTCCCAGACCACTAAGTTCTCTCATTCAGAAATGCTCCAGCCTCAGAGGAACAAATATCT
Organism: Myanophis thanlyinensis; assembly: GCA_017656035.1. Classification (NCBI taxonomy): domain Eukaryota; kingdom Metazoa; phylum Chordata; class Lepidosauria; order Squamata; family Homalopsidae; genus Myanophis; species Myanophis thanlyinensis. The sequence continues at coordinate 8,364 of JAEANM010004991.1, forward strand.
TGCATTCTCTGTCTCAGAATACAAAAACAGCTTTACTAACATTTGACATTTAAAAGGCAATGTGGCAAGAAAGGAAATAAGGAAAACAAAATTGCCCGGAGATAAAACGAACAACAAAATACTCCCCAAACAAAAATATTTCAACTGCTTTAAATTTCCCCACCCCTCCCCAAAATATCAAATTAACAAATTACAAATGATTTCTTAGATTATCACTTACAAACAAATGGCTAAGTTACTGTAGCTTCTATAGAATATGTACCTTGTTTGTTCCAAATACTTCATCTTTTATATGTCCACTTCCAAATTCTTTCTTTAAAGTTGCCCGAGTAGCTGCATATAACATTTTTTGACGAACCTGATTGGTCATAAAAGGGATAAATTTGGATTGTTAAAAATTGAATTAAATAAAAATTAAATGCTAAAACTACTTTTCATATAGATTTACAATTCTTACATCCTTCTATTCTTACAGAAATGTTTAATTTTTAAAATCTTAAATTTTCCCTTTTATTATCAGTGTATATATCAGTGGTGGCGAACTTATGGAACGCATGCCGGAAACAGCACACCAAACCGTCTCTCAAGCTTTCTGGCATAGCAAACCATCCCACACGCCCCGCACAGCCCTGCTGGCTCTGCAGCCTGTTCTTGTGCTCCAGTGTGCGCAGCCCCACAGCCTGTTCTTGCACTCCAGCGCGCGCTAGCTAGCTGGCTTTTGCCGTGTGGGAGCACTGAAACCTGGAAGCGTAGCATCCCAGTGCGCACGCATGCTCTGGGAGCCGAATGTCCAGTTTCCGATATGTGCATGTGCGCCAGCCAGCTGTTCATCGTGCGCACATGTGTGCCATGCTGGGATGTTGTGCTTCCGGGTTAGTTGGCTAGCGTGCGATGGAATGCAAGAACTGGCTGTGGGGGCTGCGCGTGAGGAGCACAAGAATGGGCTGCAGAGCCAGCAGGGCTGCGCATGGCTCACGGGATGGTTTGGTGTGCCTTTCCGACACTAAGCATGGCACCTGATGACGTAAAAGGTTTGCCACCACTGGTATATATGATAAATGTACATAATTATTGCAAATTATTATAATAGGAAGACATAATAGAAAAATGTTAAGTTGAGCTAGGTGCAAACATGAACAATTAAATTACTGATTTCTTTATCTATCAAAAAGTATAATTTATCATTTATAAAACAACATTATTGATGTTTTCTTACTCCCAACAAAGGTTTAAAACTTTGGGTACAATATCCACTACCTCCTAAATACATTATTCATTAAAATAGACAGGCAATCTGATGCTCTCCATATGGTTCAATATTCTTTAGCTACTGATCTTGCTGGAAATTATAATGCAAAATGTTTGGAACACTATCAATCCCAGATGGAAAACTTCATATTCTCATACTTGAAACAAGTCTCTGTAATTGTATGGAAAAATGGGAGGGAGGGGAGAGATGCTGCCTAGGAAATGGTCAGATAAAAGACAGCATAGCCCACAGCTGCATAATAGACACAGAGGCTCATAAGAGACCTCCTCCTAGTTCTCACATTTTAAGAGAGACAGCAGGAGATTTATACTTTCAGACTTGCAAGATTCTGTTAATGTAACTTTAGGATAAAGTAGAATTAGCTCATCTGTCTGGTCTACCTGGGAGAGCTGAAAGTCGCTCATAGATGGAAGGGTTCATCATAATGTAAGAATAAAAATCATTGTTCTTCACAAATTGATGAATTATTATTTACAGAATTCATTGGCATTGGCTATGCTGACAGCAGCACTTCAGAATTAAAGTCCAAAACATCTGGAGGCATATCAGAATGCCAGGCCTAGTAAAACAAATATCATTATAAATAATTTACATCAACAGATGTACATTTTTTTTCAGTTGGTGCTATCCTTTCCAATGGGTCCCTGTTAGTCAAGAAATATATGATTTAAGGATGAGAAGGTAGAAGACAAGCACATGGATCTGTGAAATATGGGAATAACCAAATAATAATTTGGCATTTGAAAGCGTTTGATGTATGGTTTGTTGTCATTAATTTAATTCTGTTACATACAGGAGAATGATCTGGTGACCATGCAGTAAAGATCCATTCATATCCTTGGGCATTCTGAGAATCTAATCTGTACAGGAGATAACATGGTTGTCTGTCTTCAAGCAGAGGGAGAATAAAGGAATCATAATCCTTTTCCCAGGTTGAATCAGGTTGCTTAGCACATCCCACAACAAGCTGCTCTGTAAAAATACATTAAACATGAATGACAAACTATTAGTGATAGCAACATTTACATTAAATAAACATATTTATGTTTCCCAGAAGACTACTTAAAATTCTACTGTAGAGTTGGGATCTATTCCCAACATACCCAAAAGGCATCAGGCCAGGAAAAATATCCAGGAATCATGCTGAATTCATTAAAACCAAAATATGCTGGTAATAATTCCTTACAAAAGGCAATTAGGGTAGAAAAGAGATTTCAATTTCTAGCTCCTTTGAAATGGGACAATAAGACAACACAAAAGGTTTAAGAGAATGTATAGTTCAGAATTGTGGCTAAACACTATTAACTTAGCCATGACTTACAATTAGCCTAACTGACTTTACTCAACCAATTGCACCATGAACTACTTATACACCTTAAACTAAAATATGGTTGGTTATTAATGTGTCCAATGAACACCTACTGTATTTTATTGTCTTGGAACTAAAAATTACAGAAGACACCAGGACTTATGGTTTTTATTAATTACCAAATAAACAATATAATTAATTATATTATGCAGCCTTTATTACTTTATAAGTAACTCAAGGCAGTGAACATATATAATTCCTCTTCCACATCCTATTTTCCTTACAACAACAGCCCTGTGAAATGGGGTCAGCTGAGAAAAAGTGACTGGCCCAAATCACCTAGCCCAGTGGTGGTGAACCTTTTACTTACCGAGTGCCAGAAAGTACATGCTTTGCGCATGCCACCCGCATTTGCATGCGGCTACTCCACGTACCCTGCATGTGCAACTGCACCATCTGCACATGCATGCAGCTTTTGCACATGCAATGTATGCGTGCTGCACACAGGCACTCACGCACACATGAACAATCGCGTATGCATGCGCAGGCGCGCTCCAAAGACCAGCTGGATTTCCTGCTGCAATTGCATGCATGCACAGCGGAGGCCCGAAGACCAGCTGGGTCTCTGCAATCATGCATGTGTGCATGCGCAATCGCATATGCATGCTCAGCTGGAGGTAAGTTGGCTGACAGCTTGTGTGCCCAGCCAAATGGCTCTGTGTGTCACCTGTGGCACCCATGCCATAGGTTCACCGTCATGGACCTAGCCAGTTTTCATGCCTAGGGCAAGATTAGAAGTCATAGTCTCCTGGTTTTTAGGCTACTACTTTAATCATTACGCCAAACTGGCTCTTCTTTTTCTGGTTCTGCCCTCCTCCTTTCACTCTGTAGATAACAATTTACTTAATATTAAAATAAGATGCAAGTTTCTAAATCTGTAGTTGATTGGAAAGTTAAAAAGTGCAATGGAAAATCTAAGTGCTGTTGCTAAAAAAGCAACATAGATCAGGAATTTTCATACTAGTTCAAGAAATGGAAACTGCTAGTTAAAAAAAAAAGTCCCAGAACTCTTGATCCAAAAATAAAGCTCTAGTGACAGAAGATTAGTTCTGTGGAGGACCATCCCCCCGACTTTTTTTTTTTTGCCCTTGGCCTTTCATGAAATCTCTTGTGAAACTTAATGTTCTGTAGAACAGGAGTCTCCAACCCGCAGGCTGTCACCCAGAACTGGGCTGTGCAAATGGTGGGTGCTTATGTGTGCGTTTTTCTACTTGAATAAATTGTGGAGACAATGGTGCTTGCAGCTCCACTTGTGTGAATGATGGGCACTCGTGCATGAAGCTCCATTTGTGCTACAGCAGGTGCTTGTGCAAATGGAGCTGTGCGTGCTCACATGTCCATCTACTGCTTGCATGGAACCATCCCCTCTCCCTCCCCCCCATCTGCCAAGTTGGAAAGGTTGGGGACCACTGCTTTGGAACATAGTTTGAAAAATCTTAATGCAAATCTGTCACTAGTGATAGAATCATAGGGTTCAAAGGGAGCTTAGAAATCTTCTAGTCCACCTTTCCTCAGCTGGAGCTTATCACCAGGAGACAAGCCTGCCTTAAGCAAAATGTTACCTATGAGGTAGACAATTTCTACTGACAAGCACTGCCTTGTTCCAAGGACTCAGAAATGATACATTCATCCATCATTTTACTAATTTTATCTTATTCATCTAGGCAACAATGTGACAAAGTATCACAAAGGAAAATGATACATACCATTTTCAATAACTATTTTTAAAAACCTGTATTGGCCATTCCTAGCTCTGGCAAAGGTTTCCTTGACTTCTTCACTAGCTGAAAGAAAGACAAAGAAAAAGAACAATGGATTTCAGGAATTCATTTTGGTTTATACCTAACCATTTACTACATCAGTTATGACTGAAACAAATCTTCACATGACCAATACTGTTAGATATTTTACTATAAATGATGTCCGGTTCACCTCATAAATACAACATAAATAAACTAGCATAATCAGACATTTCATTTTATGTTGTATAATTTACCTGTACATGTAATCAAATCCATAAAGTAAATATCATTTAAGTATGTTGCATATGCCTTCAGTTACTTGCACTGACAATAAGTCAACATAGCAAGACAAAAGCACATTCTCCTACAGAAATGAGTACAGAAAGTCACATAAATGTTACTAAGTTACAATCAGGGCAACCCAGTCTGATCTAGTCTCTACAGGCACATGAAAAGCAATAGCAGAAGCAGTTTTAAAAAGCAGCTGGAGCCTGAACACAAGTCTGGGAGAAATTCCCCTTTTCTTCAAGAAAGACAAAAGAGCAGGGAAAATACATTTATTTTTCCAGGAAGCCTATTAAAAGTCCCAAATCATTCAGTTTCCAGAAGATGTCCTTAATTGTAAACAGCAAAGATAGTTGAAAGAACTTTGGTTTGCAGCTTTCTTTGCTTATCTATTTATTCTTCTGGTACATCATCCCTATTCATCAAAGCTAAAACACATTCTCCAGATGAGAGTGACAAAATGCATATTTAGGACAGAGGGTTGTTTGTCAACCCTCATTTTTCTATTTGGAATTTTGGAATTTTCAATTTATACATTCAAGGGATTTCTATTTTTCCATTGTGGTCTTTCTATTCCTTTCTCATATAGTAAGAAACTTCACTAAATTGCTGCCATTGGCCTTGCCAATCTAATTGCCTTACCTAGCTGTTAACTATGGTTATTAAAATTAACCCATTTTCCAATGTTTGCTCACATCTTGGTTATAAACCAGGGCTCCACAAAGTGGTCCATTGGGGTGGATGGGGCTATCCATATTTGTAGTAGTACTATTTGTGTATTTGTTACTTTATTTTAATATAAGTGTTTGGGGTTGATGAATAGTAAAAACTGCATGAAGAGGGGATGAGCTGAAGAGTTTGGGGACTTTGGCCATTAAATGACCACAAAGATTCGATTCATCCTGTAAACTAAATTATGACTGGCTACCTGATGTTTCAGCCTCTTCCCAGCTATTAGGATTTCAGCAAGGTTTCTTTCCCGTTGCAGGGCAATCGGACGGTAAATCCCGGAGCTGAGTTTGTTTCGAATTTGCTCTCTCACAGAAAAAGTGAGGACAAAGTTAGCATTTGCCATATAAGGCGCTGTAGTCATAGGCGAGCCCGCGAGAGTTGAAGTAAGCGTCGTCCAAAACAACCTCCGTCATACAACGATTTGTTTCCAGCGCTAATCGTTTGGCTCGGAAGCTTCGGCTCGTCCGCAAGCAGATGCGACTCGCAAGGCGCAGCCGCCTCCACTATTTTCCCTCCTCCTCTCAACCTCCTCCGCAACGTCACCAGGTGGCAATTAAAAGAGGAGCCTCTCTACAAGCTCGTCGCTATACGGTGCTTTGTATGTTTGCTACGTACAATAACAAAATCCTTTCTGGATGGACTTTGGAACGACTTGATCACTTCATGGCTTCAATAAGCCAGTAAGAAGAACTGAGAAAAGAGATGACATTGCAAGCCTATCAGCCAGGTCTCAGCTTCCCTTGTCCGGAATTAAGTTGCTGACCTAGACCTCCCTTCCTCAATCAACAAAACCAGCAGTAAAGCAAAGCACTCCGCCAAACACTCAGAGGCATCCCTCGCTTTCTTCTAAAAATATAGGCGTAAAACTGCACAGACGGGAACCGAAAGTCTGCGTATCGGGCGAATGAATTAAATCTAAATGCCCAGAAGTTGCCCCGCCCACAGTGCCCCTAGCAGAGCCCCTCTGGGGCACGGGGGAGGGTCAGTGGGGTCTCTCAAAACCCCCAATGGGAAATCCAAAAACAAATAAATAAAAGGAAGGAGGAAATCCGAAACCATAGATTGGCCCGAAAGATACTGTACTGTACCTTGGATGCCAGTCTGGTGGGACATGACTTCAACAATAGCAGCTATGCGTACTTGCAACTCTAGCAGCGGGCAAAGGTAGGAGACACCAGAATCCGGACCGGCGCGGGACGCTCACGTGATGCTTTGCCACCACTCAGTCGCTCGCCTCAGCCTCTTCCGGCTGGAATTGCACCGGGAGCCAAGGGTAGCGCCGCCCTTCGCTCCCACTAGACTGCATCCCAGTGCTGCTCTGGTGGGTAAAAAGGGAAGGTGCGAGACTCGTCTTGCAATATTTCTTACAAGCTAGCAGGCGATCCCGGACGTGCTGAAGTCCAAGTCAACCCTACCAGCTTTGATTCATCTCATTCTCAAGACCTCTTCGTAGAATTGCACCGGAGTCTGGTTTTCAACGTGATCTTAGTCTGTAATGTAAATTCTAGTTTACTTCTCTTTACTTTACAACTATGCCAACGGAGAAAAAACTTCATTCATAGAGACGTAAGAATGAGAAACTTAGTTTATAGTCTTGTCCTGGCCGTATTAAACGTTTCATCTAAAAACTTAACATAAAATAAACCCTATGAACACTTTGCTTGAAAGCAAAACTTATTCAAATTCAGCTCCCCAATTTTCCTTTTATAATAATCAATTGGCTAGTTCTTAAGGTGTCAGAGGACTGTTTTTATTGTTGCAATAAACATCATTTTTGAACCTTTAACTAGGGGCATTTTAATGGCACCAAGACTTATTATTTACCTAAATACTGTATAATGTTGTCTGTAGGTCCAAACACTAACCCCAAATCTTCGAGGGACTTGCTTATGGGGAAATTTGAAAGAAAGATTGCAGTCCTAACAATCTGTATGAAATAGCCTGAGTCAGGTATATATTCACTTATAAAATAATCTCATCCAGTTAATAAGACTGCAGTCATAAGATTTACTCACAAATGTAGGCTTCAAAATTGTATACTAAAAAAGGCAAAGAAGCCCTCAATTGGAACATTAGGTTGTTTGCCATTAATTTTTTTTGTGAGGTTGAATAAATATGCATAGAAATGAGATGAGTAAATATAGAAGTTTTTAAACATCATTTAACTGAACTACTGTCATTCCAATTTATCTGGAAGAAAAGCTAATTAATTTCTAAGAGTGGTTTCTAAGTAATGCAACCTGAAAATGAGTGTTTCTGAAATAAGATGTTTTAATTTTAGAGAACAAAATTATACTATGTTGGGTTGGAATTAATAAATACAACTATCACACTATTATTCCAAACTTTAAGTTTTACAAGATACAATAAATGCTGTTTTGTTTACTTAGAATCACTCAACAGTTCCAATATTAGTTCTTGCTTTCCTGCTGTATAGCAGTCACCTGAGTTTTTGTAGAAAATAAAAACAAATTTAAACTTAGCCATTAAAAATGTAAAGAAGACCCTATGATTTAATTAGAGACGCAAACAATGGCATGGGATATCCAATTCAAATCGGCAGCTTCACTTCAACTATTTTATTGTTATGTTAAATTATTAGATGCTATCAGTTTAAATTTAAATTAGTGGCAGACTATGTGCTGCTGGTTAATTTATACATGATTCAAAATCAATAAAACTTAACACTAGCTGGCTTTGCACAACATGCTAGTACATGGTTAACTGAACCATAAATTAACCCAATTGCCTGGATTTGTGTACTGTTGGAAGCAAAATCCGACCCAGTTCCAAACTCTGACACAGGAGGCAAGCTGCAATTGGAAAGGAGGTCTCCATTTATTTAGAAATCAGAAGCAAAGTGATACAGCAATTAGTTTTCAGCCGGTTGTCAAAACAGCCTGGTAAGTGGATGTGGTTCTAGGGCTGGGGTGGGCAAACTTTTTGACTCGCGGGCCACAATGGTTTCTGAAATTTGACAGAGGGGCTGGGCCAGAATAGGAGAATGGTGTGTTTGTGTGAACTAATATAAATTAAATGTAAAAACCATTACATGAAAAGATTTGGCCTTTAACAGGCACATAATGCTTAGCTTTTCAGCTTGGGCTGGTTCCTGCTAGTAACTAGTTCAGCGGGCCGGATTAAAAAGCCCAATGGGCGGATGTGGCCCGCGGGCCGTAGTTTGCCCATGTTTGTTCTAGGGCTTAGTGATTTAGATGCCCAGGTCCATTGTGAAATGTACTGTACTTTAATCTGTGCTTGAGTGTGCCCTTTTAATATTCTAATTGTTATTGCCTGACTCTTTTTGTGGCTGAGAAGTCATGCACTGTCTTGCAGCTGAGTGGGGAATGTAGGTTTTAGGTCTCTCTGCTTTTTAATCTGATCAATTCCAGCCTTCTGTATAGGCTGTAGCTGAATTTGTTTATGAATGGAATAGTTTGTGAAACTAAATATCCATTCATATGGGCCAGCTGCTTAAGTGGTTTTACTTTATGGAAGCCTTTTCTCTTGTGTGTGTGTGGGGGGGGGGGGAGATTTCTTTGCTAATATGGGGCTTTTCTTATATTAAAGGGGTAGGGAATTCTCCCTACAGTACCATATCTTAAACCCAAAACTAATCACACGGAATAGGTTTGCATATGCAGTAGAGACTAAACCACAAATCAGCTAGACAACATTTTAGTCTAAAGTGTTTATGAGCCAAGGTAATCTAACTTTGATAAAAATAATAAAAACAAATTTATAATTAAAATAATTCTTAAGAGCACTGATAATCGCATATTGTTAGTATAACAAGATCTTTCTTGCTTTGTTATGAGAAATGTGCTAAAATTCTTGCATTCAGGCAATCAAGTTATTAATATGGCTATAATTCTTGCCTTATGTACTGCTTACATAAACCTAATTTTCCATTCTCTTTTCCTGACTCATACTACAATCTGTAGCCATATTTTTTTCTCTTAGATCTTTGCCAGTATTTGCACTCTGCCGAATTATTGTAAAAACCTGTCTTTTATTTTTAGTAAGTCTCCTCAAAGAGAAAAAACTTCATCTTTTAAACTTCTTTAATTCCTGACTAGGCATTGAAGTCCATACATCTTAAAGCTCCCAAAATTGAGAAACATTGATCTATACAATTCAACCACAAAATTTAAAGCAAATGTACTGAGGCTACAGTAAAATGTAACACTCACAGAAAACAACAGCAATTGAAGTGATGTGACAGAAGACAAGAAGTCATACCATCTTCTTCATCTTATTTCTTCTCCTCCTCCTCCTCCTCCTCCATATTCCCCTGAATGAGATGACTGTTTTATAAGCAATATGGCTTGTCTCATAGCAATTTGAGCTATTCTGCTGCCTAAGCTGCAGTGAAGGATGCTTATCCCAAGACTAGCTGGGGGATTATATTCTATTGATTTTTATTAGTTGTCTTGTTAAGAATTATATTGTCTTATTTCTCTTACTCTTCCCAGAATCTGCTTTAGGACTATTATTTCCTTTATATTTGAATGGCTCATCTCGTTTTTTGTAATATCAGCATTTTAATTATTTTTTTGTTAAACCTTACGTGTACCTCTCTTGGAAGCTTATTCCTTGTTGCGTATCTGGTATGCACTCCAAATATTTCATATATCTCATTATCTCTTCTTTGGAACTCTTTAACACTGGTACCAGAAAATCTGCAATTACCTCTACCAAATGTTTATCCCTTTCTTCCTCCATATTCTGAAAACTCAAGTAATACTCTGCTTTATCCATTTCTAGAGATATTATTGTTCTTTTGTGGCTTTTTTCGGTCAATGAGAATCTGCTATCCATTTCATCAATTTTTTTCCTGCCTGTTCTGCCTTTTCTTCCATTTTTTGGATTTGTTTTTCATTTTTAGACATCAGTTGTTGAAGGTTCTTCATTTTGTTATTCTCTGTTGGCCTTCAGGCCAGGGCCCTTTGTATGCCGGTGTCTGCTCATCATCACCCTGGTGAAGTTCCTCTGATTGCTCAGGGCATCCTATCCCAAAAGACCACTTCGGACGAATTGCCTTTTCCTCTAGTCATAGTTCTCCTAGCCACTCTATCTCTTACCAGTAGAGTCATGGGGTGGGAGAGGTTGATCCCTGGTGTCCCATATCTTCTTGATCACTCCCAGGGTTCGATATGTGCACAGTCCTCGTGGTATATTTTATCTGCAGGTTGGCAGGCAAAGCAGACCTTGCTTAATGTCAGGTCTGCATCCTTCAAATCCCAAGAAAGAAACCCCCTGACTCCATTGAATTAGAGAACAGGTAGTTTTAAAAGGTCTGAGTAAAATAGTGGGAAAATTAACATATTGAAAAAATCCCCAAAACCTTCCCCCTGGGGTCCCAGGATGATTGACCAATCCTCATTTCTCCTTGTGTCACAAGGCATACATCTGCAGGTGGTAATGTCTGGTTACAATCCTGGGTCGGTTGGCCTTGACCAGGCATAAACATCTTTGCTCAGGAATGCATGCCACTTTATTCATATCCAGACACCAGCTTGCTTCTCCCCCCCTTAATACCAAGCTCCCCCTCCCCCTGTTACTATGGTAGCCGACAAGACTGAAGCTTGAAGAAGAAAGTTGGAGGCTGACAGCTACCACAAATGGGACACCTTCCATTATTGACAGGATGGAGTGGGCCAGGAGTTTGGTGTTGATGCCCAGTTCTTTAACTGTGGCCTAATTTATTAGGCATCTTGTGCATCCGGTGTCTAGGATGGCATCTATGGGTTTTTTAGCTCCTGTTGTTGGAACCATGAGGCGGGTCTCAACTACGAAGGAGGGAATGTCCGCACTCATCATTGGATCCTCTTGGGCATCCTCGTTGCTCGTTTCAGGACTGATTTTGGTTGCCAGAATTTCTGCCTCCCCTTGAGGTGGGGAAGGGACCTCTCCACAGCCTGCCTCATGGATTTTCCACCATTCATAGACTTGCATGGAGGAATGTTCCTCAATTTTGCTGCAGCGGGAGGCTTCGCTTGAGGGACCAGAGCTGGCGCAAGGCACTTGGAGGCCAAATGGCCAAGCTGTCCATATCTGTAGCACTTCATTTGTTGCGCCTCCACTTCTTCGTGATGCACGGTGTCCTCGAATCAGGTCCACAGCATGTGCAGAAATTCATCAAAGTCATCTAATTCGGGTGCTCCTTGGTCATGCATTTTGCAGACCTGTTCAGCTGCTTCCTCGGGCCTTCTCTGTGGCAGCCCCCACCCTTTGGAATGAACTCCCCCCAGAGATTCGCATTATTCTGGATCTCCTGGGTTTCCGACGTGCCCTTAAAACCCATTTATTTCAACAAGCCGGCCTAGCCTGATACCTCAGGGTTTTAAATAAA
>JAEANM010004992.1:0-20112 GCA_017656035.1 Myanophis thanlyinensis
CATACATACATACATATCTTAGAGTCGCCAAGGTTGAGAAACACTGCTATAAGTAGGGACATTTTCAATATCCCTAAGGATAAACTCTGTGTTGTCTGGTTACAGTTACTTTAAGCAATAATGATAATAATAACATTCTTCAGGAGTCATCTTCTAATAGCAATGCTTTCTCATCATGATATTAATACCTATTAACAATACTAATTAATTTGAATGATGCCCTCCCTCTAGCCTTTCTGGCTGTCACGTTATATTTGCCTGCTAAACCCAAGTAGAAATTCTCCATGCCTACTAACGGGGTTCTTTTTTTTGTAAGCCAAAGAGATTAAATGGGCCTTTTTTTCGTCCACCTGCGCTGTTTCCTCAGGTCCAGCAAGACCTTAACGTGGCCCTTGCAGACTTTGCTGACCTGAAGCAGCAGCTGGAGAGAGAGATGCTTGTCCTGAGCGTGCTGAAGCAGCTCCAGGAGGTAAGACCGAGGGAGAAGATCTGCTGTGCTCTGCTCTGCCCATTTTGGGTCGTATTGGTTTGAGGCTGGCTCTGAGTTATGGGCTTCCCCCTTTTCTGCTCCCTTTGCCTTTAGTTCGACACCGCTCTCAAGCAATTCGGTACCTTGCTGCCGCTGAAGAAGTACATGTCAGCCGCTGTCCACCTGAACAAGGTAGTTCTTGGGGATGGACGCCTCTTTATGTCCCTCTTGGGTGTCAACCCTGACCGAGACCATCTTTGTGGCTTCAGGGTTGCCACAAGGCAGAAGAGAGGATGGGGGAGTGGCGAAGACTTAGCTGGGGTTTTTGCAGTCAGAACAAAAAGTTTTTCTTCTTCTGGGAACCAAGGTCAATCCAACAGGTGCCCGGGAGAGGAGGAGCGAAGTAACCGAGCAACCAGCCAGCAACACTATTGGACAATGTGACCAATGACCTGGGGGGAGGGGGAACTTTCACTTTTTAATTAGATGAAAACCACTGGAACTTTCAGTGTCAGTTTTCACCCGTTGTGCCAATATCCGAGGTTTCCCATAAATGGTTCTTTGAGGACTCTACCTGCCTGGGAGTTCCGCTTTCAAGGGGTGCGTTCCTCGGAGCGCTGACACTGGGCAGCTTCCAGTCTCCTTTAAAGTTGGGACGGCTCGGCTTGTGGCAGGCTTTGCGTGACTCTGCAACCTTTTCCCGTGTCCTGCCAGGCCCGGAGAAGCCTGAAAGCCATGGAGTCCCGCCGGGGCTTTGAGCTGAAGATCCTGAAGGCGCTCGGCCGGGAACTCACCATACAGACCCAAAACATCCTCTACCTTTTGGATCAGGAGTGGCAGCGGAGGGTGATGTGGAAGCTTCCCCAGTCCCAAGGTGCGGAGGCTGTTGGGTTGGGGCTGCTCTGCGTTCCTGCGGAGGGTTTAGGGCCTGGCTGGGGAATTCTGGGAGTTGAAGTCCACAAGTCTTAAAGCGGCCAAGGTTGGAGACCCCTGGTCTAGATGTGGTACCTAAAATAATTTTCAATCCTGTCCCTGAGCAATTCTGATTTGAGACTTGCTGTTTTTGGGGTGGCCTAAAGACTGGGGGTGGGGGGGTATAATTTTTATCATGTTTTATTGTATTTAATCCCAAACTCGTTTTAAATTGGGTATTCCAATTTCATTTTAATTGTATTTTATTCCAATTTCATTTTAAATTGTATATTTATTCCAATTTTATTTTAATTTGTATATTCTAATTTCATTTTAAATTGCACATTTATTCCAATTTCATTTTAAATTATATTTTATTCCAATTCCATTTTAATTGTAATTTATTCCAGTTCCATTTAAAAAAAAAATTAATCGGATTTTAGTAACAATTAGTGTTTGGAACTCTGCCCTTTGATATGACCCACGGGCTAATCCATAAACTAGCTAACTAACCATAGGGGGAGAATATGTGCCGCAGCTACTTGCTTAGGGTGGCTTGGAGCCTGGAAGGAGAGGCCAGCTTTTTTCCAGCTCTTTTGCAACTTTGGAACCATGGTTTGCCGTAACCTGGATGGTCCCCTGCCGCTCTTTCCCTAGAACTGAGCTGTCTGGAGGCAGCTACCCAGACAGAGTTGCGCCTGTGTCTGCCCACCGAAGATGCAGCCACAGACCCAGGAGTTCCAACGGTCCTGCAGGCTTTTGCCATCCTGGGGGAACTGGAGATGAAGTTCAAGCATTTTGGTAAGTCCTGAAGCTCTTCCAGAGGAATTTCCTGAGTGTGGAACAGATTCAGTTTCTGACTTCGCATACATACTTGTCGAGCGCAAAAGATGTTCTAAATTTGGCCCCTGTGCCTTAGCTTCCTCCTTCGGGCTCCTTTTTTTCCTTTCTACGTTCAAGAGAGAAATTTGTGGCTGTTCCAGTTAACGGAAGACAAAGAGGAGGCAGAAACACTTAGTGTGATATGGGTAATCCAGGACAGCTACGTAATTTTTCCTGGCCTCATCCATCTCATCCTGGGCACCCTTTTTTTTTCTTTTTTTGAGCTATTACCATCTGGCAGACGGTACAGGACAATAAAAACAAGGACAAATAGGCTGAAAAACAGCTTCTGTCCCAGGGCAGTAACTATATTGAATTCTGCTGTATATAGTGCAACACTAACGCAATATCAGGGGTGTTTTCAATTCAATTGTACAGAATGTGAAGGATGTGGAGTTTTTGTTTTATTTTTATAGTCTCTTCTTTTTTGAAGAGGGCATTTAATTTCGTTGTACGAGGTGCAATGACAATAAAGTATTCAGTTTACGAAGCAGAGTGACTCAAAGGAGCATCTCATTAAGGGCAGGAGATGAAGCGGATACAGAAAATGCTTTGGATGCCGTCCCTCTCTTCTTAAAACTACTTTTTCTCTGGTCCAAAATGAAGCCTGTTTTCCCACACACACACTCCCTCCCCTTTGAGCCTCGCTCACTGCCCTTCCTTCCCCTCTGCCTCTTACCAGGACAGTCACTGCTGAAGCATGTCCTCAGGCCTTTGATCTGCTGTCCCTCCTTACGGCTCTCGAGGGAGGATCAACCCGATGGCGTCACGCTCAGGTTTGAGTCCGTGGGCTCCAGCCTGGGCCATCCGTCCCCCTCGGAAGTCTTCGCGAAGCTCAGATCGGTGTTCCAAGTCCTCCACCAACACCTGCTGGGTAAGGACCTTGTCCCACACAGGCTCGGAAGAAAGCCTCGAGGCGGGGTGGGGGGTGGGCAGTAGGAAACGGACCCCAGGAAGACTCTCCAGGGGGCTTCTGCTCCCAGGGGGTCCCCGTTGGGCAAAGGGTGCAGAAGGAACCCGACAGCATTCTCGCCTCTCCAGACACACCCCTCGGCCGTTGCAAGGAAGAGGAAGAGTGGCGGGAGACCGACCCCAGGCCCGTTTTGGCCCAGGTGCTGGGCGACTTGATTTGGAAGAAGATGTCCGACTGCCTCATTTGCGATTGCTTGGTGCATTCGATCCCCAGCAACAGCAGCCAGCTTGCACAGTACACGGAGGTGGGTGCTGCGACCTTTGACCTCTGGGACCATCTCTCTCTCCCCCCCCCTTCTTAAATTAGGAAGGAGGGGGAGGTTTGCACAGGACCTCGAAATGAAAGTCACGCTTTTTAGAACGTGCCTTTCTTAATACAGGTAGTTCCGACTTACAACGGTTCATTGAGTGACCGTTCAGAGTTACAAGTTTGGGGGCATCCCCAGATGGTTGGCAACCGATTCATATTTATGACGGTCGCAGCGTCCCCTAGTCCCCTGAGTTCTCCTTTTGCGGCCTTCTGACGAGCAAAGTCCATGGGGAAGCCAGGTTCATTTAACGACCGGGTTACTAGCTTTTATCAAACGGTGGGGATTCCCATAACAGCTAGAAAAGTCGTGAAACGGGGGCAAAGCCCACTTAACGACAGAAAGTTGGGCTCAATTGTGGTCATAAGTCCAGGACTGCCTTTTCAAAGAGCAAGCTGGCTGAAGAATTCTCAGCCACACCGAAGGGCTTCGTGGGGCTGGATAGTTAAATATGGCCACAGCCTGCCTGTTTCAAGGAGGGGGGGGGTGTAAGTCCACCTGTCAGCTGATCTCAGGGGACCCACTGACCTCCTTCCTTTGCCCCCCCATCCCTCCAATCTCCCCCCCCCCCCCCCAGGTTATTAAAGCAACAGAAGACTTTGAAAAAGACTTAAAAGACATGAAGTTCCTTCCGGAGGACTCGGTCGATTTGCTGACCTATGCCCGCAATGTTAACTGCCACTTTGCCAACAAGAAGTGCCAGGATGTCATCGTAGCCGCCAGGAACCTGATGACCTCAGAAATACACAACACCGTGAAGGTAGTGGAGCATGGGTGGTTTGTTCACTTAAAGTAACCGGGTGCCCTTTTTCTCCTGTTCACGTCCGTCTTGAAAAAGGTCCTTGGTGTGTAAGTCAGGCGTCTGTGTGTGTGTGTGTGTGAGAGAGAGAGAGTGTCCTTGTCCAATTAAGATCTATTTTTTCAAAGTATTCTTGAGGCGATCTGCTTGGCCCACCTGTTTCCAGGTCGTATTACCTGGTGGCAGGTAGTTATTGGAGCAGAACCAGATTTGGAGAGAGAAGAACCAGTTCTGCCTTTGGCGTCTGCCAACCCACAAATCTGGCCCCAGATCATTCTAATTCCTTTGGGGGGAGGGGCCTGGGTGGGTCCATGTTTAAAGAACTGACCCCAAACCAAACCAAGGGGGAACCTTCTTTTTCTTCCCCAGGTCACCCCAGACACTCTGCTGACCCTTCCCAGCCTGCCTGCCTCTGGAGCCGGGGACCAGTCAAAACCGCTGGAAGGGCCCGAGCTGCTTCTTAAGGAGCAGGTGACCAACTTGGAGAACAAGGCCAAGCTGAGCCGCCACACCTTTTCCTTCCCCACCTGCCGCATCAGCGACTCGGTCCAGAGACTGATGGCCTTGGCCTATCAGACGCTCCAGGAGGCCTCTGCCAGCACTGACCAGTGGTGAGGCTTGTGAACGGCCGAGCTCCCACCCAGGGGCTTTGCTTCTGATAACTCTCTTGGCGTTGGGTTCATGGCGGTGTGAAGGCAGGCGGCCCTGGGTTGCCGAGTCTCTGCCTGCGTTTCCTCAAGGGGGGACCTCTGAGACAGCAGGCAAATCCCCCCTTTTGGGGGTCTGTCTGGGAAAGCAGATGTGACCCAGCTCCCCCCCCCCTCCTTTTCTCTGGCAGCTGCATCCAGCTCTTCTACCTGGTCCGGAACATCTTCCATCTCTTCTGCGACGTGGTGCCCATGTATCACAAGTGAGTGACGGCCGTCCTCGAGGGGGAAGTCAGCCGAAGCTAAGGGGGGGTGGGGTGTACTAGGCAGAGCTGTGACTTAACCTGTCAAATTACAGGCCGTCCTCAACTTAATGACCGTAACGGAGCCTGGAATTTCGCATCGGAAGTCCTGGTAGTCATAAGTCGAGGCAGTCACGTGACTGGGCCCGATTTTACATCTCTCTTTTTTTGTGTGTGTGTGGTGTTTGCTTAATGACTGTGAAGCAGGTCCATTTATTTTGCTACGGATGTTTTAGCCGGAAACTGGCCCCAAAGGCCAGAAACCGGCAAAAAAACCATTGTGGAACGCGGCCGTGTGAGTGTGGACGGCCAACAGAGATGAGCCACTTGTCAAACAGGGAATGTCATGTGACTGCAGGGGTGTGTACAGCCGTCCAAACTCCTAAAACCGGGTCATAAGTAGCTTTCAGGAAAGTCCAACGCAACTTCAAACAGTCACCGGTCATTAAAAGAGGACTACCTCTATTTTGTTCTCCTTTTAAATTTGTGGAGTTAAATATTAAAGCACTAAGAGCTTTATAGCACTTTAAAAACTTCTCAAAAGCATATTCTGTGAATGGTTGAAGGGAAATGGCACCCCGTGTGTGGAGACCCCCCTCATTCTCTGATCACCCCACTCCCTTCTTCCCCCCTCCCCCCACCCCCAGAGAGAACCTTCAGAAGCTTCCCCAGCTGGCTGCCATTCACCATAACAACTGCATGTACATTGCCCATCACCTCCTGACTATGGGCCACCAGTTCCGGAGCCGGCTGAGTGATGGGACAGCCACCTTCGTCGACTTGGTGCCCGGGTTCAGGAAACTGGGTGAGTCTGGGGAGCGAACGTGGTTTGGGGGACCTTTAAGTACTTACTGGATCCTCTGCCTCTCAAGCTAGACGGTTTCCCGGTGTAGCACTGCGTTAAAATGTACCTCAATATCACCAAATGTGTCCGGTTGGTTGCTTCTCCTGAGTCCGTCATTGGTGAACGCAGTTCAGATTTTAGGCTGTTCCCCAGAAAGGGGAGGGGGTCTCACCCCACAGAGGTTTTTCTGTTGAGAGTCCTTTGGGTGGTATTTCTGGGTGAACCATCCCAGAATGCAAACAGCCCCCTCTCTTTTCTAAATTAAAATTTATGGAGAATTTTACATATAGAAGTCAAATCTAATAGGAAGAGGTGCAAGAAAAGAAACTAAAGTTACTTCTCTCTGACCCATTAAAAAAACTCCCTAGCAATAAAATATCTGTGTTGTTGCCCCCCCCCATCCCCCCTCCAAAATGATTGGGATGGTTGTCAGGTTCCTTACCAAGATTTTCTCCTCTCCTCCCCCCCTCGAAACCTGGGCGCTTGGTTTCTTCCTCTCCCCAGGGACAAAGTGTTTCCTCGCCCAGATGCGGGTGCAAAAGGAGGAGCTTCTGGAGAGGCTCTCCATCTCAAGAAATTTCTCCAACCTGGACGATGAGGACAACTACTCTGCGGCGAACAAAGCTGTCCGTCAGGTCAGGAATGGGGTGGGGTGGGCGCCCAGTGGAACCTGGAAGATTCGTCTCCAGATCCCATTGGGTTACTCACTGGTCCTAAGCAGACCCTGAATGCAACAGCCTGTCTCTCTCCCACCTCGTGCGGCCCCTCCCTATAGCCTCTTCCTCCTGCAGGCTCCTCCTTGACTAAGTTCTCCAGAGACCACCTGCCTCTGAAGGCAGCGATGTTTGAGACCAGTTGCCCCCTGAACAATGCATTATGCACACAAACTCTTCTGTGACGAATAATCAAAGCCACCCGTTGATAGTCTCAAGGAGAAGCTTCCTTGCTATTCTACTCACTGATGTTACAAGAGTCTTACGAGACTGAGATGGCATTCCCTTGAGAACGGTCAGATAAGGGGCCAGGGATGCTGGGGGAGATCAGGCCCCTGCCGCTTTCTGCAGCGCGACGACTCCAAGCTTGGTCCCCGCTTAACGCCTCCTTCCAGTCTAGCTGGAGGTTCCACCCCTGCTCCCTCCTGAGCCTGCTGCCAGCTCGTTTTTCCACAGATGCCCCTGAATCCTTGTGTGAAGAGGAAGGGGGGGGGGTCTACCATCCTCGCTCTTCCACATTGGATGGACTTTCCAGGATTCATCCGCCTCTCCGGCCATGCCCCCCAAAGCAGTCGTCTTGCTCCGGGGTTCTCTCCCTGACCGCTGCTCCTTGCAGAGGCTAAAAAAGGGCCGTTTCACTTTCTCTCCAGGTTCTGCACCAGCTGAAGAGGCTTGGCAAAATCTGGCAGGACGTTCTACCGGTGAACATCTACTGCCGGGCCGTGGGAACCCTGCTGAACACCGCCCTTGTGGAAATCATTAGCAGGATCATTGCTCTGGAGGTGAGGACTGAGCACGACACATGGGGTGTGTGTGTGTGTGTGCGTGCATCTGTGTAGGGGATCCTCCATGCAAACATGTTTCTGGAGAGCCAGCGCTGCTTCTTGACATGATGGTGCACACCAGATGCAAGCATTGGCCACCTGGGGATGGGTGAGTCTCTCTGCCTCCCTTGCCCACTCTCCCCTCCCTTGCAGGACATCTCCGCTGAGAATGCCGACCGACTGCACGCTCTGTGCAAGACGGTGGTGGACGAGGGCCCCCGTGTCTTCGTGCCCCTGGCGGAAGAAAAAGAGAACCGGCCCTTCCAGGAGGAGGTGCCTGTTTACGTGCCCAAGTGGATGATGTTCCAGGAGCTCATGTTGGTCTTACAGGCCAGTCTGCAAGAAATCGTGGGCCGGTGAGGGTCTCGCCTGTTCCCCCCTCCAGTGGCATTTGGGGTGGGGGGCGGGGGAAGAATTGGAACCCAGAGGAAGTGGAGGTGGTGGGCTTTCTCCATCCGCACTGGGCCCCCTCCCCGTCGGAAAGTTTAATCTAGGGCAGGAGTGAGCAATTCTGGCAATGTTACCAGCTGTGGGTTTGGCAACTCCCAGAATTCCTGAACCAGCCTTTGCTGGCTGAGGGCTCCTGGGATTTGGAGCTGGTAAGGTTGCCAGAGCTGCTCACTCTTGATCTAGGCAAACCGATTGGACTACCAAAGTGGCAAGCGTTCTGTGCTGCTTCGGTATATTGGATTCTTCTGAGCTCTCGGTTTATCGGAAGAAACTGTTACCTTCATAAAGCAACTCTTGTTTGAGAAGGGAGGAAGAGGTTGGGCTAGGATCCATGCTGTGAGCAGGGCTGAAGCCTCCTAAGCAATCAGTCGATAGATACATGGATGGATGGATGGATGATAGACAGACAGACAGACAGACAGACATTAATGCATTTTTCTTTGATACACATAAAATTCAATATTCACATTGACAGTGTGTTATCTGAGTACAATCGATTTTGAATAACAATGACCAAAATTTTTAACAATGCTATTTGTAACAATTACCATCAAAACATGTTAGTAATAGTATTTGCTCATCCTTAATTATTCACCCGACATTACTTAATTAAACATTCTTTACAATTTTAAGTTTCTAACTTCTGCTTCTCTTTTCTAGCCACTGATAACCTTTTGCTTTCTCCTCCCAAGGTGGGCGGGCAGCAAAGGCCCCCTGGCTGCGGAGTTCTCCCCCGGCGAGGTGAAGACCCTCATCCGAGCCCTGTTCCAGAACACGGAGCGGAGGGCAGCTGCCTTGGCCAGCATCAAGTAGCTTTTGCGCCCGGGACATGCGGCAGTCCCTGCAGCTGAGGTGCTCCCTCCCCCAATCTTCCCTTCTCTGGGCCTGATGTGTCCAGATGTTTCCGGAGCTGTCATTTTGAAGCCCATCAAGTCCCACGAGTGACCACCTCCCCTCCCCCATCTCTGGATCTCAGTAAATGACTTTCCCAGAAGAACATGTGATCTGGACCAAAGAAGATCCCAGCTGGTCCAGATCTTGGACATGACCCTATTTTCTCCGTTCGGCCACGTCCAGTTGGCTTGCCGGAGCTCTGGGCAGCCCCACCTCAAAAGCCGGACGTGAAGGAACGGCATCTATGCAGCTGCTTCTTTCTTGTGCACCTTACCGCTTCTCTTTCGCAAGGGGCTTCTAAAGCACACCTGACTTGAAGTGGGGGAGGGGGGAAATCCCCCCCTCCCCCCAAAAAAAGCCTTCCTTTCAAGGCTCTTAAAAGTGCCAAAGCGGCCTTGATTTTACCGGCCTCTTGCTTTACTCTGTGGTGGGAAGTGGGGAGGGGGAGAGAGATCGCGGTGCCTGGATTTAAAAGAAGGGAAAATGGGATGGGGTGGCTGGTCCTGGGGGGGGGGGGGGGCGGGTCCGGCCCCCCCCCCCCCCCCCCCCGGACATTGGATGCCCTGCTTCCTGTTCCCCAAGAACCCCTGACCCATTTGTCATGGGGGAAACCTCTGGGCTGTCAGGAATTCTGCTCCCGTGGGAGTCAGTCTTTTAAGGCAAGGGTCTCCAATCTTGGCCACTTTTAAGACTTCAACTCCCAGAATTCCTCAGCCAGCAAAGCAACCTTGGCCGCTTTAAGACTTGTGGACTTCAATTTCCAGAATTCCTCAGCCAGCTTTGCTGGGAGTTGGGAGTCCACAAGTCTTAAAGCAGCCAAGGTTAGAAACCCCTGTGTTAAGGAACCAGCATCGGGCATGGAGACTGCGGCAAGCTTGGTTGGTCAAGCAACAAGCATGAGGCCGGGGCTCCGTTATTCCCCCTTTCTTGATGCCCAGCACCTGCCCAGGTGCCTCTTGGTGTGTTTTCCTCAATGCCAGGTGTCTGTCTGTCTCTCTCTGGTCAAATCCCTGAATATTGGTGGTTTGTAAACTTCGTTGTCTTAACCGGCAAGCAGCTTTCTCTTCACGTGTAGAATCTGAGGGCATCTCTCTAATAAAATCCTCCCCAAGACCAGCGTTTGTAGGGGCAGATAATGCTTCCTTTGGGTGCAATATCCCTCTTTGGTTCGAGTTTGTTTCACATTTAATTTAATTTAATTACAGAATTTCTATACCGCCCCACTCCCGAAGGACTCGGGGCAGTGCACAGCCATTTAAAACAGAACATATAAAATTTAAAAGCAATTAAAAATGAATTAAATCAAAGGCCGAAATAAATATTCTAAAAGTTAAAATTTACAGTTTAAAATTTAAGCAATTCAACTAATTTAAAACGAAATTATTAAAACCCCGCTAAGTGTCAGGCCAGACCGGCTTGCTGAAATAAATGGGTTTTTAACATGCGCCAGTAGGTCTGCAGGTCTGCAATGGTCCGAATCTCCGGGGGCAATTCGTTCCATAAGCAGGGTGCCACCACAGAGAAGGCCCGCACCCTCGGGGCTGTCAGACGACACCGTCCCGACAGTGGAACCCCGAGGAGGCCTGCCCTGTGGGAACGCACCGGTCGGTTGGAGGCTGATGGTGGCAAGTTTAAAGTGATACCTGCTCAAGAGTAAAATGCCAGTCCCTGGCCTGCTGTCGAAAGACTAAAAGAAATGCTCAAATTAGGGGTCGGGGAAATGTTTGAATTAATTATTTTTTGGGGATATGATTTCAGACATGTATCCTATATTTCCTCCTGCTTAGTCTGGTATTACCTTCAAAAGTGGATTACCGTATTTTTCGGCATATAAGACGCACTGGGTCTGAGGGTTGGGGAGAGGGAATACAAGAGGCAAAGGGGGCTCGGGAGGCCAAAAACGGGTGTATAAGGTGTACCCCAATTTTCATCCACTTTTAGGAGGGGAAAAAAGTGTGTCTTACACACTGAAAAATACAGAAATGTGTCCCTTATTTTCCAGCTATGTTGCCCGCTGGATAAATCTCAAGTGCTGCTGTTTTAACCCTAGGATTTTGGCTTCATTGCTTTTGATCACCAATCTGCATTTTTCACTTACAGGGTTTGTCCAACATTGGCAACTTTTAAGGGATGTAGACATCAACTCCCAGAACTCCCTAACCAACCATGCTGGCTGGGGAATTCTGGGAGATGAAGTCCACAGGTCTTAAGGTTGGCAACTGCTGATCGACCGCCTTTGTGCTCAAGAGTTCTTCCACCCTGCTGTTTCCCACGCAGGCACCTTTACGGAAGGCGTCCCACAGAAAAGCAGCTTTCCGAGCCCCCTTTGCCTCTGCTCAGATTATGAACAGTCTTTCTGGCCTCGCTAATCTCTTCCTCCTTCCTTAATTACCCTGAGAAAATCCTGCTCTCTCAGGTAACCCTCTCTTTTATTTCCTCAAACACTGTTCCACGTTCATTCCTCCTGCCTCTGCTGCCCTGGGTGTGTGTGGTGCCCATTAATCACCCGCCACAGTATATGCAGTGGGTGCAGTGGGCACAGCAGTCCTTAAACCCGGGTAGAGTTTTGGTGAGCTCTCGGCCTTGCAGTGGATTCTGGATTTCCTTGTGACGCCCCAGCAACTTAATGTGCAAATAACCCAGCAAATGTCTCCCAAGGAGCAGGATTAGGAATGGGTGTGTGTATGTGTGTGTTTGTCGGCTTGTCTTCTGCAGGGTGGCCCCAATCTGGAGCTCAGCTGGGTCACCACATGCCTGCGAGGTGAAATGGGACATTGGATCAGACTGGAAGGCAGACTCATTTGGCGTCTTGTTCCCCTCGCAGTCGTTAATTGGGGACATTGAGGCAGTCCCTGGGCAGGGATCTGGGGTCTCGGGGTTAATTGGCCGCCCTGGGAAGAGCCTGGAGGTGGCCCCATGTTGCTGCTGCTTAAGTTCAGGCATTTTAAAGGTGCCAAGGGACCAAGATGGTCTGTAGCAGTGAAGGTTAAGGGGACCGGGAAAAAGTCCTCTTGCCTGCACCCTGCAGCCTTCTTCCCATCCCTCCTCAGTCTGAACCCCCAGTGATAATCTTGCCGTAGGGGGAGAACTTTCTGTACCCCTTGAATAAATTTGCTTGCTGTTTCCTACACTTTTTGAAATCTCCTGCAGTTGGGTGTCTCCAAGTCCAGTGGTCCAAGTGACAAGTGGCGTTCATAATTATTTCCAGGACTGCTTTGGTGCAAAGCCATTTTGATAACGGGCCCTTTTATTCTTCTCCATCGTGGAATTTGCTACTTCTTGAAGCACCTGTTATTCCCTGGAACCCCAAAGCTGAACTCTCGCTGCCAACATGCCCATGCGTCTAGTGTCACTCCGTATGTAAAACTTGGAGTCTTTTTCTCAGGGATTTCACTTAATTTGTGTGGACTTTATTTGCATTTCATTCATTCATTCAGCAGCAGTTGTTTCCTGAAAGCTTGGAAGAAGCATGCTGAGTTCTTCCATGCTTAGAAGTTGCCAGAAGGACAATAATAGAAGTAGGGTAGTTTTCTTGGCCCCGAGTTCTAGATTCCCCAGAGTTAATGGACAAATCCATAGTTCCTTCTTGGTCACTAGTGCCTCTGGAAGGCAACAAGGCAGATTTCAATGCTTTCTGCAAGAAACCCACTGAATTGAAAGGAGAGCCTCTTGCAAGCCTTGAGACCCCATTCAAGGTTTCATCTTAAGAGCCTGATGTTTTTGCCAGTTTTTGAAACCGAAGGGCTGCTCCTTCCCCCTCTGTAATTTGGTCTTGTGAAGGGCGACTTCCAATAGTTATGGGGGTGAAGAGCAAATGAGGATGATGCAGTTTGTACTCCTCCAGCAAAGGGACCACTACTTGGAACACATTATGAGCATCGTAAGGATGGAGAGAAGACCTCTCTTTCTAACCCTACTTCAGAAGAATGGACCATCGCAGGTTCCTAACATTTGCACAGAATCTGCAATAAGTTGCCATGAGAAACCACACCAGTGGGGAAATCTCTCCCCTCATCTGCCTGCTTGGAGACCTCTTCTCTCATGCTCTCTAAAGATACTCTGTGGTTCCCACAGGTCGGAAGTCCCACCAAAGAAACACACAAGGAATTTACCAGCCTGGTGGATGCTTGTTACCCATTTACTCCCATAAAACCATGGGTCCAGTCCCAAGAAAAGCAACCCCTTTGCTGCAATCCTGGAATTGGCATGGGCCTGCGGACTGGCTCCTCCACCATCCAAACCCCACCAGATGCCAGACTTCTGCATGCTGACCACAAGAGCTGTCCATCAAAGACCCCGGAAGAGACAGGCAGGTCTGGTTCACTTAATCTGGGAAAGGGAGCAATGTGTGGCTGGAAGACTTACCGTGATGAAGGTTTGGCCAGGATGGTCTCTTTCTGAGAAAAGAACATAGGTAAGGGGGGGGGCACTTTACTGGGGTATTTGGAGACTTGGGGCTGACCCACCATTCTACTGATTGGACATCTCGTGAGAGTACGTTTGCTTTGGAATTTGTCCTGTTATGGTTTTTCTGTGTTCTGAATATACAGGCAGTTTTTTAAAAGTTTAATTTTTGACTCCTCTCAGCAGATGGCAGTACACGGCCAACTTTTAGCTGATCCCGGGCTAATCTTGGCCAGGCAAAGAAAAACAAAGCTGTAAGCTAAAACAACAAGACATTTTGAAAAAGGAAGGGGAAAAAAACCCAGTGACAACACACACACACCCTCCAATAAAGTTGTCTTGGTCACCAAGAGTCAAGCTTGCATCAAAATCATCTTGACCTTTTATCGTAATGGGATGAAAATGGCCCTATGAGGGGGGGAGCTTTGATCTTGGGTGGTTAAATGATTTGTTTTGAATTACTGTGTTATTCCATCAACGAAGTGCAGCCTTTGAGGACTGGAAAGGCAGTTCTAGGTCTTGGCATATCTGGAGGGTCAGCTGGTGCCAACATTAGTTTGGACAGAGGGCTGAGCTAGGAATGTTAATTTGGACCTGGAGTTCAGTCTAATAATAACAGATTGATGGTATTTTTCTTGTTTTAGCCTTCATTGATGGTTGTGTATTTCTAAAGCCGAGATGACATGTATTTTCACTATTCTGAAATACAAAGGGTTGGAAGGGAGAGGCTATAAATGTATAAAATGTTCTGCTGTTGAGCCAGAACTGTAGGGAAGAGGCTTTGCCAGATAACAAATGATAAAAAACAAGATGTCTTGTTGAAGTATCTGCAGAAGATGGGCAGACTGGATGGGAAGGGTTAAAGATTCATGAGAAGTTTTTCCCGAATAGTCTGATCAGGAAGTGGCCAACTGAGAGATTTATTGAAGGTGAGATTTTCCAACAGGTTTTCAGGATGCTTAAGGCAGGTTGGCAACTTTTAAGACCTGTGGACTTCAATTCCCAGAATTCCCCAGCCAGGTCATGCATGGCTGGTTGGAGTATACTGAGAATTGGAAGTCCACAAGTCTTAAAGTTGCCAAGATTTTATATACCCCTGTCACAAAAGTGCCTTTTCAAAAGGCAACTGCGCTTTGTTTTACCTTGAAGACATTTTGCTTCTCATCCAAGAACCTTCGGTTCTGACAGTCAGAATTGAAGAAACTTCTGGGTTGAGAAGCAAAACATCTTCAAGGAAAAACAAAGTCCAGTTGCCTCTTGAAAAAACACCTTTGGGACAACTGTGACCTGGATGACTGAGAAACTCCAAAGACATTGGACACCCCTGTTTTTAAACTCCCATCTCTTCCTTCCAGTTCAGTGCTATTACAGTCAGTCTCTTCCCACCCACCTTCTCTTCTTGTTTCAAACTGGGTCTACTGATCGTTGGCTTGCACTTGCTGTCCTCCTCCTGAAAACGGGGATGTGTTTGCAACATCTGTAAAAGCAATTTGGAAAGCTGTTATCCCCTTGATGAGACTTCAGCACCAGATTTGCTCTCTGCTCGTTCAGTTGAGGCTGTGCAGACACAACAGAAATTGAATCCGTGAAATAACACATTGGCCACGGATGGTTGGGGCGTCGTCCAACATGGCCCGACAAGCCCAATTAGGGGAAGTGCATCCCGTCATTTTTAAAAGCTGGGGAGAGGGATGGAGCGTCAGAGCTGAGCCAGAGGGCTGAATTAATAAATAGGGACAATGAATCTCTCCATTGGGAGAATCTTAAGATTCCTGGGATTTTTGGGTCTCTCTGTGGAATCCATGTTCCAATATTTAAGGGGTGACATGATGGCAGTGTTCCAATATCTAAGGGGCTGCCCCAAAGAAAAAGGGGGTTGGTTTATTCTCCAAAGCCCCTGAAGGCAGGATAAGAAGTAACAGATGGAAATTCACCAAGGAGAGATCCAGCCAGAACTAAAGACAAATTTCCCGACGGAACAATTAACGGCTTGCCTTCAGAAGTTATGGGTGCTCCATCACCCACAAGCTTTTAAGAAGAGCCTGGACAGCCACTTGCCTGGAATGGCACAGGGCCTCCTGTCTGAGCAGAGGGTTGGACTAGAAGACCTCCAGGTCCCTTCCAGCTCTCTTGTTCTGCCTTGGGATTCCATACGGTGCTAGGCCCATATAAAAAGAGAAGGCCAAAGAACGTGAGATAGACCCCAAAGAAGATGGAGAGACAACCTCAAAGATACACTACAACCAACCTCAGTTAACAAGGGTTGAGGCCACCAGGAGAGCAAGGACCAGAACATTGTATCCCGCAACCCCCAAAGCAAGTAAAAGAGGAGGAGGAGGAGGAGGGGTCTCTCCAAGAGTTTTTAACCTGCTGTTTTCTTAAGGGCTTCTGGGCTGCATCAGCCATTGCAACAGAGAGGCCTTACTATGCTGGAGATTCATCCCCTGCCCTACCACACATAAAGCTGCTGCGGGTTAAGGGGGGCAGAGAGGATGCACCCCTCCTTTAAATAGCACCCACTGCTCTCTTCCTATGCATAGGCACCAACCTACTCCTGCCCAACCCAAGGATGAGTTTGGGAGTGTTTCCCTGGGCTTAAAACCATTGATTTCTCCTGCTACCCATGCCCTACTCTGTTGCTGGAGTCCCTGGAAAAGGAGGAGGAGGTGTGGTTGCTTAGCAACCTTTGCTCATCCATGTCCAGCCCCCCCCCACCCCAAATGCAGCTCAGAGCAACGTTTCTTGGGGTTTCTTGCCCAGATGACCTTTGCAATGGAACTCTTAACGAAGTAAGCAACCCAAGCCGCCGGGCGTGCTCTCCTCCTTCGCGAGCCCACTATGATGGGAAGGCAATGATTATAATGATGGGGAATTCTGCCCTCTTCACACTCTTCTTCTTCTGAAAGTCCGCACTAAATTTCATCGGGGATTCTCTCCTTTCTACCATCGGGAGAAAGGAAGGAAACCTACTGATGGGAAGGACTTGATCTCTGACAGTCCCACTCACCGCCTCATTCAACACGGGCAGCAGAACGAAATCACCTGGTTTCTGGATCGGGAGCAAATTCATCACCAAGGAGCAGATTCATCAATGACCTTGATTGCTCCCCCTGCAGCCTTGATTTACGATCCCGGCTTGAGACGAGGGCAGGAACACTGCCAATGTTGTTTCGGTCGTACCAAGGTGGACCCATAAAGGCACCAGAGCAGAAGTTCTGAGCCTTTGTTCAAGGCCAGTCCTCAAGACAGCCACTGTCCCCGAAGGGCAGTAAGTAGAGATAAAAGCTGCTTTTCTGTGTTTAGACCCATCTTGGCCAAGTTGATGCTGTCATCTGTTCGAGGGGTTGAATTGGCCCACCTGTTTCCTTTTATAGCTGCTAAAAAAATAATAGCCCTTTGCGTTGGATTGCAGCTCATAGTTTAATTCCCAGAATCCCAAACAAAACATTTTCTGATTGTTTTAGTGCTTAACTCTGGGGGGGTTCTTTTCCAAAAAAAGGAACATCAATGTGCAAACAAACGCATGCATGCCATAAAATTAAATCTGCAACGTGCAATCAACAATTAGCGGAAAAAATGCCATCCTCATAATCCCTCTTGCTCAAAACAAACAAACAAACAAACTCCCGCACTCCAAAATCAGGAATGTGCAAGTTATTCTTGCTTCATTTTCCCATTTACGCATGTTGTTGCTCTTGGACTTCTGGAATGTAACAACGGCATCTGAATCAATCTGAATTTTCAGTATTCTATTCTCCCCCTCTGGAAAAAAAGCTTTCATACAGAAAAGGAGATTGGACTGCTTTTTGCAAATTGACCTAGGAGCTGTAAAAAAGTGGACCTATAGCCAGTAAGTCAATAACTGGGGGGAGCATTAAAAAGGGGAGGACCCAGTTAATCAAAGTTTGTAGCCCACCCCAACTTATAAGAACTATGGGCAATATCATACCTATCTCTGTCTTTTTGGCTTAATAGTGGTTGGATAACTCCAGAGCAGTTCTGGGAGTTGAAATCCACCCATCTTCAAGCTGCCTAGGTTCAGAAAAAACTGCTCTGGAATATGTGAGCAGCTGTCCCTGGGAGAAATATCTTCAGAGGTTAGGGAAAGATGTATCCAGCTCATTTATCCCCTATCTTCCTCAATCTTTTCACAAAATAGTTACTGTCTCTTTTTCCTTCCAATGCCGTCTTTTTTTGTGTGCGGGATAGAAGTCAGTTGGCTTCAGGGCAACGAGTCCTTTACCCTCTGACTTCATCTGCTGTGCACTGCCTGGAGGTAGTTTGCTTAGGTTTATGAAAGCAATTTACAAAGACTTATTTCTTTCTGCAGATGTTCTAATGATCCATGGCAGTCATTACTTTCAGGAGCAACGTGTTCCCAAAGAGGAGAAGGCAGGTAGGAAGAGATGCTTTCTGTCCTTCAGGGCCACCTCTGCCAGGGGGTTGCTTGGCCTTTAGTGCTCTGGTTCGATCACCCAGCCTTTGAGGTGATTTCTCTAGGTGAGCTGTCCCCACAGGTGCCTCTGCAGGGCTTGGGTCCAGAAACCCGCTAACCCTGTGACGGGAATGGATGAGGAGAGCTCAGCTGCAGGAAATGGAGCCTGGGTGGTACAGTGGTTAGAGTGCAGTACAGCGGTACTTCTGCTGTCTGCCGGTTCAAATCCCACCAGGCTCAAGGTTGACTCAGCCTTCCATCCTTCCGAGTTGGGTAAAATGAGGACCCAAACTGTTGGAGGCAATATAGGCTGACCTCTTAGAGAGGGATGGTAAGCACTATAAAGTGGTGGATAAATCTAAGTGCTATTGCTATTGATAATGGCAGGAATCATTGTTGAAAGGCAAACCTAGTTCCGGCGTGTAATGCAAGCTTAGATAGGCCATGATGGGTCATATGAGGTCAGGGAGGCAGTAGCTCCAGGGAGGTGCCCACAGGAAATGATGGAGGGCAGGTTGCCTGCGTCAAAGGTGCCCAGGGAAATGGCAAGCAAGACTGAAGAACATTGCTATTGATTGCTGATCAAACCTTAGGCAGCAGCCTCTAAATAGTGAACTCCCTCTAAATGCTGCATTTACAATTACCAGCGATGCTCAGCATTTCGGAAGAGGAGCTGTTTAAACCAGGTTGTCTGTCTCTGAAGTCCTGACATCACGACCCTCGGTGGGGCTGCCGAGAAAGCTTTTGCTGGCAACGTGAGCCTTGTTCAAAACTCTTTGGCTTGGGGAAAGAAGAGAGGAGAAAGGGAAGAGAGAAGGAGAAGAGAGAGGAAGAGAGCGAGAGAGAGAGAGAGAGAGAGAGAGAGATGGGAGAGTTGCTAAGAAAGAAATGAAGAAACAAACAGAGTCGCTAAGAAGTGAAGGGATTCCCTCATCCGAATCCTATTAAAGCGTGGATTATGAAATATAAATGATGGGAAAATAGCTTTGTGTGCTAATGCCTTTAACATTTAGATCTTAATGCTTATTTTACTGCATCGAAGGAGTCGGAAGTCAATGCCTTTTTTTCCCCTCTCTTTCCCTCTCTTTCCATTTCCTTTTTTTCCTTTCCTAATTTCCCTAATATTTGCTTTTGTATTCTCTTTGGGTGTCCTATTATAAACCAATAAAACGTATGTAAAGTCGTAACGTTTAGATATGTTGCAGAAAAGCTGCTCTTTTCCTCTCCTTTCCTCTGGCTTTCTTTACTTGGAATAAAACCCCCAAGACCAGCCCCCACCCCACCCATCCCCCGCCAGGCTGGAGGCTGCTGAACAATATAATCTGATTTAGAAGACAGTGCCAACCGTTTTTCTAGGGCATAAAAGGCATTGCTGAAAGTCCCATTATCCTGGCAGCCTGTAGGAGAACACAGGCTCTCTGCTCCAAAGACAGTTTTATCCATTTTCTGCTGTCCAATTCATTCTGTGAAATTGCATTTTTCATAAGCCGGTTAGACAATTGATCAAATGGGGGGCCGGGGGGGGGGGCAGGGAGAGAGAGAAAGAAATCGGAAGCGGGAGATTGGGTTGGGGGAGGGGCGTGTACCCCTTCATAGGGACCATAACTTTACAGGCCACAACTGAGCCCAAGATTTCCGTTGCTAAGTGAGGCAGTTGTTAAGCGAGTTTTGCCCCCTGTTACGACCTTTCTTGCCACGGTTGTTAAGTGAATCGCTTCAGTTGTTCAACAAGCAACAGGGTTGTTCAGCGAATCTGGCTTCCTCCGTTGATATTTGCCGGTCAGAAAGTCACAAAAGGGGATTGCGTGACTCCCGGGATGCTGCCAAGCGTCATAAATATGAGTCAGTTGCCAAACATCCGGATTTTGATCGCTTGACCACAGGGATGCTGTGATGGATGTAAGTCTGAGAAACGGTCATAAGCCCCTGTTTTCAGTGCCGTTGTAACCTTGAACGGTCACTGAACAATCTGTTGTAAGTTGAAGATTAGTTGTATTGGCAAGACGGCACTGCCAATCAGAGCAGCCACAGCCCGCCTAGCAACCCCAGAGGCTGAATACAGGAAGGGGGAGAGCGACCCCTCTCGGGATTTTAATGAGAAATTTCCACTTAAGACATTGGTATGTTTCTCTGGAGTGTACAGACCCAGATGGATGCATCCTTGGCCCAGGACGCATGGAACAGAACAGAACAGAACAGAACACAGGAATAGAGGATAGGGTAGGGTAGAGTAGGAATAGAATAGAATAGAATAGAA
>JAEANM010004993.1:0-20110 GCA_017656035.1 Myanophis thanlyinensis
AGGTCTGCCTTCCCCTCTTGAATCAGATCGTGAATGAGGGGGGCCTTGTTCACAATGGACCTGGCGTTGCATAACATTAGCCGAAGACCTTGGGACCGAGGACACTGACCACTCAGGGAATGGGAAGTAATTAGGAGGTCGGAGCACGCCACTGGATATAACCAATGGGGGCGCACTCCCCGGACTTGATATGGCCCCCTATACCCTATACCCCTATAATAAGACTACAGAATTACAGTATAATCTGTGAGATGCTTTTCTGTAACATATAGATAAGGAAGAATAATGGCCTAGGAGTAAGTCTTGTACTGCCAGAGTATATTGCAAAACCCACAGTTTGATTAATTATGGTTTGTTCAATGAATTGGAATTGGATGGATATATTAAGTGACTTGCTATTACCACATTTCCACAAAGGATAATTTCATGGGAAAATAACTATGCATCAAAAGTGCTAAATTGGCGCAAATGCCACAACTGTTTCTTTTTCAACTTGCAGTGACACAGGTCAAATTATAAAATGTCCATTTTGTTATCTGCTATGATGGAGTTCTGTTGAGTTTTCAGGGCAGGGTATCTTCCAATTGGCAAATAGAGTTGACTCATCCTATTATCTTCTGTTTGAACCTGGGACTCTCCAGTAGTTTATCAACCTTAAGCCAACCTTATCAACAAGTTTTAATTATTTTTGTTAGCTTCCAGTCAGAATGATCATTTCCTTAAAAACAAGCATACCTTAATATTTATCTGAGAACCTCATGAAAGCATTATATTCTCTTTGCATCTTGACTTCAATGTTGGGGAGAACATCTGGATGGAAAAGTATGGTACTATCACTGGCAATCTATATGCAAGAAAAATGGCATCATAATGCCTGGGAACCTCTACATTCGACCACCATTTGGATAATGACTTCATAGTTTTTCTACTTATGGCTGGAAAAGACTCAGATTGGCTCATCAGTACCCTACCTGATTTCAGCACACCTTTGTCTGCAGAAATGAAGATGATCATACAATCAGGTTTAAAAATCTTGCTGGGATTGGAAAGTAGAAACAGTGTAATATAGAAGTGCTCCTGACTAAAAGTCAAAACATAATGGCACTGTAAATAGCAAATAATTGAGTTCCCTGTAACTTGCACTGGGATCAGTAATAACTAAAAGTGGACAAAATATTAAAACAGAAATAAAAGAAGCTGATGTTATAGTCTTAATATCTGTATTTAATTACAGTAACCTTCCCAAACTGGTGACTTCAAATGATATAATTGCAAGAATTTCCACTTAACACAGTCATTATGCATGCTAATTAAGGTGTCAGGGTTCCAAGTAATAGACCCATATCAAACAAAACTCCGAGGCAGCTAGATTCCTCAAAGAATAGATTTACTGGATATATCATATTGGCACAGATCTGGTGAAAACAGAATCTGAAGGTTCCAACACTTTTTACCTTACCATATTTTTCGCTCCTTAAGACACACATTTTTGTCTCCCAAAAGCAGATAGAAATGTCTGTGCATCTTATGGAACAAATATTGCTGAAGCCCCACCCACCCACCAGTCCCCACCCTTCAGCTATTTTTGGTCTATGCGTACCCCATTTTCAGCCCATTTTTCAGGTCATTTTTAGCCCTTTTTTGGGGCTGCTTTTAGCCTCCATGTGCCCTGGGAAAACAGGCCAAAACAGTCTGAAAATGAAGCCCATGGAGGCCAAAAAGGGAGGCCAAAAATGTGATGCGCGATGGCCAAAACCCGGACTGAATCTTATGGTCAGGTGCGTCTTATGCAGCGAAAAATACAGTAATTTAAAATAAAAGTTTTTCACTTTCTCATAACAACCAGTCACATGGTCCAATCACGTCTCCATCTAGTTGTCTGGTGATTCCTCCTTCCTCTGACCAGATGTGAGAATGTCCTTGGTTCCCAAGAGAAAGTATTTTATTTTGGCTACAAAGTCCAACTATCTCAAATCCCCTCTCCCTATCCCTCAATTCCGGTGTGGTAACACTGATGCTCCAAGATGGTTTCAGTCAAGTCAGCTTCAGGTTGACATAAGGTTGTAGCTGTTGAAGCCTGACATATCTAAAAGAACATAATCCTGAGGAAGACTGAAGAGACAGGGTTCACACCATTGTGCCAAGCATGTTGTTTTGACTGTGGTTTGTTGAACAAGCCATTGTGAACTTATTTATATATAAAACATGTGTGTGTGTGTGTTTGTGTTTGTGTGTATTATATTATATTGTATATAACAAACAGGAAGCAGCAGGTGAAGCTAGGCAAAATCACATCAGATACCTGTAAAATTAGCACAGCCCCCCCCCCAGGGCTGTGTGCTCTCTCCACTTTTCTTCTCTCTCTATACCAATGACTGCATCTCAAAAGATCCCTCTATTAAAGTACTAGAACTTTGCAGATGATACAACAGTGATTGGTCTCATTCAAGGCAACGATGGATCTGCATACAGATGGGATGTTGAATAACTAGCCTTGTAGTGCATCCGGAACAATCTTGAACTAAACACACTCAAAACCGTAGAAATGGTGGTAGATTTTAGGAAAAACTCTGCTATACTACCATCTCTTACAATACTATACAAAACACCATCAACAGTAGAGACCTTCAAGTTTCTAGATTCTATCATATGTCAAGACTTAAAATGAACATCTGACATCAAAAGCCTCATCAAAAAAACACAACAAAGAATGTTCTTTTTGCGCCAACTCAGAAAGCTCAAACTGCCCAAGCAGCTGCTGATTCAGTTCTACAGAGGAATTATTATGTCATCTGCACTTCTATAACTGTCTGGTTTGGCTTTACAACTCAACAAGACAGACACATACTTCAACGGATAATTAGAACTGCAGAGAAAACAATTACTAACAACCTGCTTTCCATTGAGGACCTGTAGACTGCAGGAGTCAAAAAGAGGGCTTTGAAAATATCTAGACCCCTCACATCCTGAACATAAATTGTTTCAACTTCTACCCTGAAAGGACACTCTAAGCTAAGGCACTGCACACTAGAACAACTAGACACAAGAACAGTTTTTTTCAGAATGCCATCACTAATACAAACAACTAATTCCCACATTGTCAGCCATTCTCATCCTTTCTATTACCTATCTCCTCCCACCTATGACTATAACTTTGTTGCTTGTATCTTTATGATGTATATTGTTTTATTGTTTCCTAGTATGATTTGATTGCTTATTTAGTACCGTATGACTATTACTAAGTTTTGTATCTCGATTCTTGATGAATGTCTTTTTATGCACACTGAGAGCATATGCACCAAAGACAAATTCCTTGTGTGTCCAATCACACTTGGCCTATGAAGAATTCTAAAAACAAATATATAAAACAAAGTTTATAAACATTCTAAGTTAAAGCCAAAAACCTACTCTAAAACTTATCATGATAGTTGAACCCAGCCATGGTTTAAAAATGCATGGTGGCAGTTCCCTAATTTACACTGTACCAGGTACTGAGACTTTGGCCACCTAATGAGAAGGAAGGACTCACTGGAGCCTAATGCTGGGAACAATTGAGAGCAAAAGAAAAAGGGGACATCAGAGAATGAGGTGATTGGATAGCACAGGGGTAGAATCTGACTGGTTTTGCTATTGGTTTGGTGTGCACACATGCGCACCAAATGCATCACAGTGTGGCTCTTTAAAGTGCTTTTAGAGGCAGCGGGGATCATTAGGAAGGCTCCGAAGATGTTCCAAACAGCTGATTCATGTAAGTAAGAAAAAAAAGGAAGCTTGTATAAGGAAGGATAAGGGCAGGGCTGGATGGGCGGGGCCAATTTCAAATCTCTACTACTGGTTCAGTTGATGTGGTGTTATCCAGCTGAATTTCACCACTGGGATAGTCACTGAAGCAATCGGCGTGAGCTTAAATGGACTCCAGGGGATAGTAGAGGAAAGGAAGGCCTGGAGGAACATTGTCTATGGGGTCACAAAGGGTCAGACATGACTTTGCAACTAACAATAACAGATGCTGAGATGATTTGTGGGCTCTCAATATCTGTAGGAATTGCTGGGATAAAGAAAAAAACACGATTAACCTTCAATTTCTAATAGAAAATCCAGCTAGTACTTGGATTGGGATAATGTTCATTCTTACAGATGTTTGGTTCAAAATGTCAACTTTATATCCCTAGTACAAGACTTTCTTATCCATATAATTTTCTTGTCCTCTTTCCAACAGTTCTTCCCCATCTGGCTATCTACCAAATGCTTCTGCTGAATCCCATTCAGAACTAGTATTTCACTGATTTAAGACTCAGCTATGCCAAGATCATCTGCAGGATTTGTGTAGTGTTTGACCTGAGTTCAGAAATGCAAAACAGTCATGAATAAACCTACTTAAAATTAATATTTTATTTCTCCACTGCTTATGAAAGGGAATGAAAGAGAAGTTTCTTATTATTCTCACCTTGTGTCATTACCTGATTCTTCCACAGCAAAAAAGGTCATAAATTTATTGCAACAATGTAGCATGTAGAGGAATAATAATGGTAGCTTTAATGCTCCTTTAAATTAGCTGGGCTGGGAATTTTTTGCAATCCTTGCTTCCACGTTGGGATTGACTAGAAAACAGAGCAATCCAATGATACTGCAATGTAACCCAGTGCAAAATCCATTTCTGCCAGCATTTCTTACTTCATTCTTGTTTTTAGAATCATGTTAGGAAGACCTACACTATTGGTAGATTTCAAATGTACCTGGGAGTAAGTCTGTTTCCTGCTATCAATTCAGCTATAATATTAAACAGAATGCTGAGGTGAAAAGAGGCTAGAGACCTTCAGATTAATCTGTCATTCTTGGACTATCTGTAAAATTGCTAGGTTGCAAAAATATAGAAAGTGTGCATCTTGAAAATTGGGAAAAAATCTCATCATAATTAGCATCAATAAAAGATTAACCCTGTATGGAAAGCCAGGATATTAAATGCAGATTTAAAAACAAAAAATCCCACAGCCTTGGAATTATCATTTAAATTATTTGAAAAGAACGTCTGTCTAATGTCCCTAAATTTTTAAAAAACATATTAGATATAGCCACCCTCTTAAAACACGCTTCAACCTTTTATTTTAACACAATTTTGTGAGGTGGGCATAATCAACCCTTATTTTCTAGCCTAATGTTTTCTGAACCCAAAGCTCTCCAGTTCAGTTGGGGCAATCTCTTCGAGAACGCCAAGCCAGTACAATCAAGGAAGCTATATTTCCCAGCCATTTGGAAATCATTAGGTTTGCGGAGGGGATCACCAGATTATATCCTGTTAGTTTTGAATGCTTTAATACTGTAGCGGAGCAGAAACACACCAAGCGCATCTTAGCACCAGGGGACCGTTTTGGAAGATTGTCGCAGGCTCATGAAGGTAGCATCCACCTCGGCAGCTCAGGCAATCTGAATCAGCTTTCCGCTTGTGGAAGGGCAGAATCTAAACTGCTTTAAGCCACGGCTATTACTTTGGGCAGGCGGGCAACGACGACCTACAACACTAGGAATGGGGAAGCCACGAGGGATCCCGGTGGGCTGACCACTCCGACTCCTCCCAATGTCAAAACCTATGAGCGCTTAATCTTCCGTCTACGCGTTTCTATTTCTCTCCCCTTCGTCCCTTCTTCTGCCTAGACGGCAACCCCGCTGCTTAGCTACGCTCCCCTCCCTCCTCTCCCCCCATCCGCCCTGGTCCGGCAGCCTCCTTCCAATCCGCTGGGTCTGGCCTTTTTCCCGCTCCCCTCCTTCCATCCGATCTCCAGGTCTAGCGAGTCCCCGCGGGCGAAGTGTGGGAAGTGCGAGTTTCCGCTCCGATTGTCTGTCCCTGGCCGCCGCCCCCGCCTGGCTTGCAGGCTTCGAGAGCAGCCGATCAGACAGAGGCAGGAGAGGGTCGCAGGGAGCCAGAGCCCATCGCGAACGGCGGGAGCTGCAGACGGCGGAGCGCTCGGACAGGGTCTGGAGGAAGGAGACGTCGGCGCCGTGAACGGAAAAGAGCGCGGCTGGTGGCCTACGTTGCACTCGGAGCTGGGTTCGGAACCCGACCCAAGCCGCCGCCTACAAGGAGGGGATGCCGGAGAGACGCCGAGGGAACTGGGGAAGAAGCCCGCCGCTCGCCCTAGAGAGATGGAGCCGCCGCCGCCGCTGCTCCAGCTCAGAGTCCTCCTAAAGCAGCTGCTGGTCGCCTATTCCCTCTTGGCTCTGCTCCCGCCGGCGGTGGCGCCCATCTGCCCGGAGTCATGCGACTGCCAGCAGCAGCAGCACGTCCTCTGCACCAATCGGGGACTGCGGTCGGTGCCCAAGGCCACCGAGCCGCAGGACATCCTCACCTATAGCCTGGGCGGCAATTTCATTGCCAATGTCTCGGCTTTGGACTTTCACCGCTTGGTGGCGCTGCAGCGCCTAGACTTGCAGTATAATCGGATCCGTTCGTTGCATCCGAAAGCCTTCGAGCGCCTGGGGCGTCTGGAGGAGCTTTACTTGGGCAACAACCTCTTGGCTTCCTTGGCGCCGGGCACACTCCGTCCACTGGCTAAACTGAGAGTCCTCTACATCAACGCTAACGAGATCAGTTATCTAAGCACGGCTTCTTTTGCCGGTCTAGGCAATCTGATCAAGCTGCGTCTGGATGGCAACTTGCTGGCCTCGCTGAGCGATGCCACCTTTTCGGGACTAACCAATTTGTTGTATTTGCATCTGGAGGCCAACCAGATCCGTTGGCTGAGCCGTAATGCCTTTGCTGGCCTTGGCAAGCTTCGCTTCCTTGACCTGTCTGGCAACCAGCAGAATTTGCTACGCCACCCAGACACCTTCAGGTCTCTGCGCTTGCTTAGCACTCTCCACCTCTCTGGGAATGACATGCAACAACTAGGGAAAGGACTCTTCCAACATCTCTCCAACTTGGCCAGGTTGTTTTTGAGTGGAAACCGCCTGACGTGGTTGGCAGTGGAGGCTTTTGCTGGTCTGGGGTCTTTGAAAGAGTTGCATTTGGAAGGGAACCTGCTAAGGCAACTGCCTGCCACCTTATTCCAGCCTCTGCAAAGCTTAGAGGTGTTGGATCTGAGTAACAACCTCCTCACTACTCTTCATGATGGAACCTTTGGTCGCCTAACTAAGTTGCGAGAGCTCAGTTTGCAGGGAAATGCCCTGGCCTCCCTGTCTGGAGACCTCTTTACCTCCAACCCAGCATTGTATCGCTTGGAATTGGATGGGAATCCCTGGAGCTGTGATTGCCACTTGCGAGGGCTGAAGCAGTGGCTGGCATCCTGGCATTCCCAGGGCCGGCTCCTGACTGTGTTTGTCCAGTGCCACCGGCCACCTGTCCTAGCTGGGAAATACCTTGATTACTTAGAGGATGTGCAACTCTTCTATCTTTCTAATGGCTCTTGTTTGGAAGGGTTAACATCTGCAAGCCCTGAAGGCAATAGTAATTCTAACTTAGGCTTGGGCCTGGATAAACAGAGCTCCCCACCTTCTGTTTCAACTGGGTTGCTAGCAGGGTCCCAGAAGATGGTATCCGAAAAGGGAAGTTGGAATGTGGAGATAGATCCAACCACCCTATTGCCCAGCTTTCTTATCAGTACTAGGTCTCCCTCTGTACTTGCTGCTGCCTGGCCTCGGCGAGCAGGAAAACACCACTTGGTCTCCTCGGTGTCTAGTACTCTTCCTCTGGTCACCGATCCATGTGATTTTAATAAATTGTTTCTGTACAACCTGACAGTGGATGCTGTCACTGACAATGCAGTGACAGTGCGTTGGGGGGTCCGCCCACACCGCAGCCCTCGCTTGTTAGGCCCTGTGCGCTTCAGAGTCCTTTTTGATCGCTTTGGTGCTGCAATCAAGTTCCAGCGCTTTGTTTATCTCCCTGAATGGACCGAGCAGGTAGCCACTCTGCGAGAATTGCATCCGGATACCCCATATCTGGTTTGTGTGGAGGGAGTGATGGGGGGCCGGGTCTGCCCAGTGGCACCACGGGATCATTGTGTAGGGCTGGTCACTTTGCCTGAAGAGGGTGTGGGGGCAGCAGTTGCTGCGATGGCTGGGGGGACCCAAAGCTTGGATCAGCAGCTGATCACCCTTGTGCTACTGGCAGTCAATGCACTGCTGCTCTTCCTAGCTTTGGCAGCATGGACCTCCCGCCTGGTGCGGAAGAAGGTTCTGGGATGCCGTCGGAGAAAGGCAGCCTCAACAGTGCATGTTAGGCAGATGTATTCCACCCGTCGGCCCCTCCGGTCCATGGGGACAGGTGTCTCCACCGACTTTTCTGGCTTCCAGTCCCACCGTACACCACGTAGTGCTGTTTGTGCCTTGCGTGAGGCTGACCTGATTGAGTTCCCTTGTGAACGCTTCATGGATAATAGCACTGGAGGGAACAGCAGCATCCTACGTGGAGAAGATAATTTGTTGCAACGGTTTGCAGACTAGACATGGTTTCTAAGCTAATTTGCAAGTATGCTATCATGAAGTGGCTACTGGCATTACGATTTAGCAAAGTCTGTGGGAATGCAGCTTCTCAAAGGTGGCCCCCTGACATTGCAAAATTCCAACTTCCAGTAGCCTTAGTTAGTATGGGAAATGGTGAAGGGTGCAAGGAATTATAGTTCAGCAATAACGAGACTGCCCCGTTTCTGACCATCCTATCCTATCTTAGGCCTGCAAAAATATGTATATATAAAGATGGGTGATTAAAAATGGTGTAACTCCTGGAATAGGATATACTAAAATAACAATAATAATAAAGATAGCAAGAACAGCTTACCTGAATTTACTGATGGCCATTTTTACTTTGATGATTTGCAGTCTTCTTTGGGATAAAATCTATGATTCTATAAAAACCAGTTAGAATAGGAATCTATTACACTCTTAAATTGCCATTGTTGTGGCTAAGTGGGCATTGATCTCTACTTGTGAATTAAGTAGATCCTAACAGAAAAACAAATTTTTGTTGTCCAAAAATCCAGTTGCCAGATGGATAGAGAATATCAAATGATTCCTAACTTGTTGATGTAACTCTGTAGCTACTCAGTATTAACCTTGGATAAGATATGAACTAAAATAACTGGAATCAAACAAGAAAAGGTACAGAAAGTTTTATACAAATGTTTGAAGCTGTACAAATCTGGGGGCATTTCAGATTAGGTATACCATTTGTGTAAAATTGACATAAACAAGATCAAGGTGGAGGATTTTATTTTCAATGTCACTTGCCAATATATAGATCTGCAAAAATCTGCCCAGCCATAAGATGGCAGTGAAGAGATGCAGAAATGTAGGTCTTTGCTGTCATTTCATGGTTATCTGCATTTTTGGAGACCAGATATAACAGCATTAGCAATTGGATGGTGCAAAAAGAATTTTCTACTTGAATATATCCTAGCTAGTAGAGATATCATTTTCTTCAGACATAGAAAGCTCCATAAACATGTAGCCTAATGGTTGGAGACTTTTGCATGCTAGCTCTGATGAGGCTTTGCAAACATTGAGAGCAACAGGAGATGGATCAGTATAATTATTATTGCTTCTAAATAAAAGTCTACTCAGAGAAGAGGCTGTTAAATGTCACTCCCTTGATGGATAGCTGAGAGTCTCCTGGGTATAACTCAAAGTACAATTCAACTTGGTAGATGCCTGTTATGTTGGCAATTAGTACAATGATATTTCTTCAGCTGATGTCACTCTTTTCTAGAATTTATATTTAGGATGAGCTAGATTTGTTTCTTGCTTGTCAAAAATTGTGAACCCTAATTACTACTATGATGCAAGGAATATTCTTGAATTTGTGCTATTAGACACTGATTTTTAATTCTTATCAGCTCTTCCAAATTATAGTTTTTGATTAAAAAATTTTTTTATCTAGAAGGGCTTTGAAAACATGTTTAACTTGTGAACTAAGAATGGTGCTTTTTTATACTGACTAGGGCTTTCTTTTAATAAATGAATGTAAGAAGTTTTAGTGTATGTTTATATAACATGTTAAAATAAATATATATTTTTTTTTTAAAAAATGAGGAACGGGAAGAATGAAGGAAGGAATGTTGATTTTGCAAAATTCAGATGTTGACACTGCTAGGGAGAAGAATCCTAATCCAATTTGTTATAATTTGTTTAGAATTATTTTTTATGGTGGTCTTGAATAAATACTTTTTGGTACTTCTACAGCTTTGCCTATTTTTTTTAAATCTTGTTATTCATAAATGATTTTGGACAGATATAGCCGCTTTCAGCTAAACCAGAGGAAATAGATTATGTTGCTGCCCTATGATTGTTGTGCAGCAATTCCCTGATATTACATAATGAGCAACTAAACCCTGCTAGGTTTCTGGAAGATTGCTTCAGGAATTGAAGAATTTCCTTATAGAAGATACTTGTATCCCATTTGGGGGAAATTCCCTCTTCTTCCTCTTTGCACCTCAGCCCCATTCAGCAGAGGTTACCAGCCTGGTGAAATGCATTTTTGGATAAATGCATGGGCCCCAAGGGGAGGAAAGTATAGAGAAGCACACATTGTGATTTTCATGACAGAAATTTCACCCTGTCTCTAATGCCTTGGTATGACCGCACTTGGAATAGTGCATCCAGTTTTGGTCACCACAATATAAAAAAGATTTTGAGACTCTAGAAAAATTGCAGAAAAGAACAACAAAGACGATTATGGGACTGGAGGCTAAAGCATAAAGAATGGTTGCTGGAATTGGATATGTCTAGTTTAATGAAAAGTAGGACTAGGGGTGATATAATAATAGTATTCCAATATCTGAGGGGCTGCCATAAAGAATAGAGAGCCAACCTAGACTCCAAAGCACTTAAAGGCAGGACAAGAAGCAATGGATGGAAACTAAACAAGGAGAGAAACAATCTGGAACTAAGAAGAAATTTCCTGACGGTTAGAACAATTAATCAGTGGAACAACCTGCCTCAAGGAGTTATGGATGCTCCAAAACTGGAAGTTTTAGGAAGAGATTGGACAACTGAAATAGTATAAGGTTTCATACCTGAGCAAGAGGGTTGGACTAGAACTCCAAGGTCCCTTACAACTTTGTTATTCTGTTGTATGCAGAGCAGACAGATTCACTAGATTCGAGCATCTTTATATCACATGCTGTATAAACATACCCATGAATGCCAATATGACATGCTGATTCAAGTATTAGAATTCAGTTTAAAATGGAAACAGAATAGATATTAAGTAATAACTGATTTTCAAGTTTATTTGTAATTTAAATCTTAATTTGAAGAAGTACAAGGAACTGAGTACTGCATTTCTTTATGAAATTTACATCCTGCAGTGTGTGATATTGTTCCAGGACAAGATGTAATATATTTATTAATCAAGTTTGTATGCCACCAGCTTCTCTAAATTGAACCCAAGCATAAAAATAAGATACAGTTCAAACACTCCATCATTGAATTTTTAAAGCCACTTTTAGCAGATCTTCTCAAAAACTAACTATGAGACCAAAGCCAAAATTCTAAATATTGGCAAATAATAGCCGCATGTGATTAAAATTGTCTTATTTAAATTAAATTAAAAACTGTAATGAAGGGAATATAGAAAAACTGTAACTGATGTTAAAACACATTTATACTCAGAGATACTCTGAGAAACTGTTAAGACTCTGTTTTGCACACAATTCTATTTATGGATGTTGAAATTCTAAAGCAAACTATATTGAAACTTGCTGCTCCCAATATAAACTTGGCTTTTGTGCTAATTAGATTATATGATGTTAATACAACAGGATTTGTAAATTCCATGTGAGATAATGCTCATTAGTCTCAAACTCCAGGAGTCTTGCAAAGGAATATATTGGATCCATTAAGTTTTCATAAGAATGCAAACTCTGCAAACAATAGATCCTCATTTTACCCATTTTTCCTCTAATCTGGTACTCTCCAATTTTTGAATAATATTTTTAATGGAGTCTGGCAACAAAGCTATCCGTGCCTTGATCCTTCATACTGGCTCTTAACTAAAGGAAAGTGACACCCTTCACTTTCATATTTGTAATCTTTACACTTTGGGGGAGGTGTTATTACATTCCATTGATTTTATCATTATGTATCTGATTATTGTGATTCTCCCAGAATTATTGAGAATTTGCAATAATATAAGTTTTATAAAGTATTATTATAGTAATAATACTATTACTACCAAAATAGTCCAGCCATCAAATGATGAGAGGGGAGTAGAAGGAATGTCAACATAGAAAATTGCAACTTTCACAAATATGGTCAAAGTTCTTGCCTCACTTCTTTGAACATAGTTCTGGCCCTGAGATGTTATGCAATGTGGCATCAAAATCCTACTCCTTCATTGTAATCAAACCTTGGAAGTATGATAGCTCTTACTTAACAATTGCCCTGTTTAACAACTGTT
Source organism: Myanophis thanlyinensis (assembly GCA_017656035.1). NCBI lineage: Eukaryota > Metazoa > Chordata > Lepidosauria > Squamata > Homalopsidae > Myanophis > Myanophis thanlyinensis. The sequence continues at coordinate 12,392 of JAEANM010004993.1, forward strand.
CAAAATTGCAACAGCAGTGAAAAAAATAACATTATATCCAGTTTTCCCATTTATGATCGTGGCAGTATCCCATGGTCATGCGATTGCCATTTATGCACTTCATAGCTGGTATCCAGTTAAACAGAGTCAGGGAAAGTTGGCAGAAAAATCAATCTTGATCATGTGATATCTCAGTGATTTGCTCAAGGACTGCAGTGGAAGTGAAATCATAAGTCCGTCATATGCATATGACATCTCACTGCACAGCATTGCTTAGCAGTCCCAACTGTAGTGATCAGGCTGGATAAAAACCGATTATTAAAAAAAGCAATCAGATTTTTTTAAATTTATATCAAATTTATTTTAATGAAATGCTTTTGGAGTAAAAATCTGTCCACAGATAGTTTTCTATTTAGTATACATTAATAATTTAGTTTATTCAGCATTAAATGGAGCTTAGTTATGTAGCATGAGGCTGTATATTCTGCAATATTGGGACTGTCGGTGAGTCAACAGCAGATCAGAGGAGAAACTGCTGCGGGGCAGAGATGACAGTTGCTTTTTAAAAATTATGCTTTAAATTGAATTTATTTAAATCAAGCCTTTTTACTAGTAATTTAAATCATGATTAAAATTGTGGTTTAAATTGACTTGATTTAAATCAAATCCACCCTGAGAGTGTTTAAGTGAGTACTATCTGTACAGCCTTATATTTAATTGCATTTCTCTGAGCCAATATTCATAAGGTCAAAATCACTGCATTCCAATCAAAATCAATCCTTTATTGGTTTACTCCTAATGTACAGAATCTTGCCAAACTAAATCTATAATATTCTATCCTCCTAGATACAACATGAGAAATTCTAGGGGTATCTGGGGCTACCCTGAATCTCTTCCCTACTCCCTGGGATTGTGTAATATCTTAATCTAACCCTCTTCTGGAAAAGCTTTCCAGAACTCACCCTCATTGTTCCTCCAGGTGTACCTTCCAGCACAATAGCTTTGGTTACCTAATACTAAAGTTTAAACGTTGAGTATAGATAAGTATGATCCTATATAATCTGATGTGCTTTCATGTATTGGATTTCAATATTCACAATCTCTAATATCCACCTATTTGTAGCAGACTTAGGATAGATGGACAACATCGAATCTTGTATTATTCATAACACCTATTTTCAAAAGAAAGGTGATAGGTGTTTACCTAGGCCAATAATCTCCAAGGTTTTCAGAAGTGTAAAATGTTACAGATATAATTTAGTAAAGACTGAATATATTCAACATAGCCTAATTTACTAATTAAATTGGAAAACTTGGCCTGTATTCTTTTTTTTTTTAGGATGTGGCTAGAATACCGAATAAAAGCATTCCATAATAAGGATGATTACTGTGAATTAGTAACCTCAAAGTCTTTTATATTCACTCTTCTGCTGCATCAAAAATTAAATGGGAAAATGCCATTTAAATGTGTGCTTACATTGCCTAGAGGGGAATTAATTCATGTTACTGTTAAGAGTATTTCTTTGAAATTAATAGTTCCATTTGCTTATGTTTATATTTTGCATACAGCAATTTGATTACTGTAGTGCAAATTGACAAACAAAAATATTATAAGTGGAACTGCACTAAAATGGTTTCTTCAATGTGTGTATGTGTATGTTTTGTGTGTGTGTTTGTATAATACCCACATATGTACTTGTGCATGCACAAACTGGAAAGAGAAATTTCATTCATGCTTCTTTCTGTTGTTTGGTTCTTCCTATGGGGAAGATACCAAAGAAAGGGCAGGAAACAAGATTTCCTGACTGCCTTCACCTCAAGGACTCCTGACGAGCCATGTAATAATGTTTCCTGCCCATATTCCAACATCTGCTGGGTTTGAAAACAACAAGGATTGGAAAGCTCAGAAGTGGGAGGGGGCATAACTGTTGCAACCATCACATGGACATGCAAACAAACAAACAATGGATGAAATCTCTGAATTATCACTTCATAGAGAGGAAGTGGCAAGATTTCTTCTTGTCCCAATATAGCCACACATTTTTTAAAAAAAAAGGAGTTCTCTTAAACTCTTTTAGCCCAGATTCTTTCATATTTTAGAAAAGGAAATGAAGCAAAAAGATACCCATGCATCAGGGGAAAATATAGTGAAGAGAATCTCACACTCAAATTGTCATAAGTAAAGACTATTCTAGTAACTGGAGGGCTACCATGCGGTCTTGTCATATATTGTCATATTAGTGAATTAGTGGGCTAGAAAAATTCAAATCTCTCAAATATGGATTTCATTGGATGACTTTAGGACCATACCTGTCTCACGGGTGTTTGGTGGGAATAAGATCAGGAACCCTACAATATAAATTGGATTGTATTATCAGAGGAAAGAATATATGCTTTGTGTCTGTTTCTGGTGATATTATTATTATTGACATTGAAACATGTTACATATAATAGTTGATACAGTGCATGAAACAATATTGTTTCAAGCAATTATATTTTCCATACATCTTAATGGGAATTCATGTTATCATTTATAAAATCTAATCAATTCCAATAAAATATTCATTATGTTTTTAAGCCCCCAGCCAGATATTTATCAAGCAAAGCAATCAGCTACCCAAATCTTTATCAAATAATTTTTCAAGAGAAATATTGAAAAGTATTAAACGCAGGTTAATAATATCTTTCTTGCTTCCTAACATTGTAATTTCTTCCATTCAATATATATAATAAGCCTGAATTTAGTGAGCATTCAGTCTTACGGGCATTGCTATCATTTCATTAAAGATCTCTCTCCAAAATTTCTTAAATTTATTTCATTTCCACCAAAAATGGGGAGAGGATCTCATAAAACAATTGTGTATTATATGTAAAATTCTTATAAGGGTTAAATGCCACTGATGTAAGGTTTTGTGTATTGAAGTACATAAAAATTCCTCCAATTTCCACAAAAGTTGCCATATTGCATTATATAATTATTTTCAGTCAGACCCCAAATTTATTTCAAGCCTGCTATAGAGTTATCTAGACTTAATGCCAATAAATGTGAGTGATTACTAATATTATACCTTCTTCACTATAAGACTGTAAATAAAATAATTTTTTTTCCAGCTTTAGACTGTGGAAAACAGCCTAATTTTTAATTTCTAAAAATTGAGCAGTGGTTAATGAGTAAGTTCCATCATCATTAAGTTCACATCCAATGCTCTAGTCCATGTATTCTTGACTCTTTCATTAATGGCAAAAGGGTGGAGAAATTGATTTATGACTGTTTTACTAGATGGACTGGCAACTCTTGCATGTAAAAGTGTGATTTCATTTGGATAAACGTTCAACACAGGGGACTTTTCTGGCTTCTGGTATAGTTCGTTCCATTCCTGTCTTTTGCTGGCTTGCTGCTGCCAGAAACAATCTGCCGGACTCTCTGATTCATACGGTTGCATTTCTCATGGAGCAAATTCTTGGCTGCTAAGAGAAGAACACATGACGTGTATCTTCAGAAATGTTTCCCCAGACACAGATGAACCCAAGTCTTTCTGAACAATTGCTTACTCTCTGTGGTAAACAAAATAAGGCATAAGTGCAATGTGTTATCCTGGAGAGGAGACAGCTGAAACTTTGAATGAATATTATTTATCAGTTATTTATTAAACAAATTAAGCCTAATTTGGGAAAAGAGACAGTCTAATTATACAAATACTTTAGTCCAATTAAATGGATTTCTTTTTCAGGTACCCATTATACCATGTGCAAAAAAAACATACTGTGGACAAATTGGACCAAATTCATGCTACATACAATATCCAGCTGTATTTTCAAATTAATTTTCTGCTATGTTACTGTTCTGTTATTCTACCTGCCATTCAAAACAGCATAGCTAGCATTCAGTGATTCAATTTTTTTCTTAACAACTAGCCTGTGGTTAGGAGAAGTGGTCTAAAATCCACTTTTATCACAACATGTTTTGATATTGTTTCTCAGAAACATCCAATGTTTCTCAGCTTTGGCACCTTGAAGATCAGTGGACTTGGCTGGCTGGAGATTTCTGGGAAATTTAAGTCCACACATCTTCAGATGGTTAAAGTTGAGAAATGTGTGCCTATCTCAGGGCAAAGAGATCATATTTGTTTACCTTGCACATTCTCCTTTGCTGCCGTAAATCACATCATATCCTATGGCTGTAGAATGAAGATCATGCTATGGCTGACTATATAGTCTCTTCAGTTGAAAACCTTCATATTTATCACCCATAGGATTGTGCATTGAAACAAAGATGGTTCTTTTGGTTTGTATTATATGAACAAGTAAAAGCTAATCAGAGATGTCTCCATTGTGTGGTTAAAAAAAGTGAAGATGAATCCACAACTGAAGCTTCAACTGTCATAGTTATCACTTTCACATTGTTTCACCGTACCATGCAGTCTCTGAAGCTGATTAAACAATTCCTAGCCAATGACTTCCAACAAACCTAAGGCATGAATAAAGTCTAATGAAATCAGACTGATGTCTTTGAAGAAGAGTCCATCATACTTACCCAACAACTTAGTATCAGAACACCCCCTTTTATTAATTGCATCAGCTTACTTTCAATTACAAAAAAGGGGTTTTCTCTTGTTTAATATTTATCACTTAAATAAGACATTTTAGTCTGTAGTCCACTACGTATTTTCCCAGAACCTATGTTCCATTTGATTTAGGGGAACTTGCTTAAAAATAAATATGAATAGAATTCAGTTGCATGTATTTGGATTACAAATTGCATTATAGTATACTTTATTTCATCATACTGCTTGTGTTTATTTAGTTTCTGACATTTTTTTAACAGGGAGATTACTAGTCTGCATTCAAAGGATATTAATACATAAATAATCTCAGTAAAGACTTTATCAATTTGAAGATTCCTAAATATTCACATAAAGTTCTAGTATTAGGATTAGCTGCAATACAGCTAGATGACTAAGAACACAGAAAGAGGTTATTCTGTAAACCAATGTTAGGGATGGGGTGATTGTGGAAGTTCTGTTATTATATTGATCTTTTAAGGAAGATATATAAGAACATGTAAAGTAGTTTAGTGATGGCAAAGCACTGGATTTAATAAAAATAGGTCTGATTTATCCACAAAGTGTGATACAATCCATGATTCTGTCTTATTTCCCCCGGGGTACATTGGACTACATTGGACTATAACCCCTATAATTCCAAGCCAATTTAGGAGCACGAGATGTGTCCAACTGTATACATATTGGTCAGTAATTGTGACTGTTATACAGCATGAGGCTAGGGAACACCAGGTTAGGGAAAGTTAGATTAAGCAAATTAATCCTTAGCATCATTCTTTTGTCACAGAAAATATGGTCTTATTAGTGTTAGGACAATATTAATTAATTAGTCTCTGAAAATATTCAATTTCATGTTCAGAAATGATTATTACATCTTATATGAAAAGCCAGTTAACAATAGGAAACATCTGTTCTCTGTCCCTGAAAATGAACTTTTGTACTGTTAATTATTTTGAACTGCTGTTTTTTGTGTGCTGGGCTAGATGTGATCTTCGAGGTAGGGATGAGATCCACAGAGTGGGAATACAGTTTATGATAGTATTCCATCAACTTGAGTTCCAGTTTTCCCTCTGGGAAACAGTCATTTTGTTTGGATTTCAGAAGCCAAGAGCTTAGTAAGAGCTTAGTAAGGCAAGGCAACTTTAGAGAGAAGGCATAAATAAAAGGAAGAATGCTCATGAAACCTAAATTTGCAGCTTTTATGGAGCAGTATAGATATTCCATTATCTTTGTGATATTTATACCAAAGAAATAAAATGGAATGCAAGGAGAACTTGTACCTCAACATTTTCCAATGTGATTATCTGTGCTTTCCAACATAGTCATCTGTGTTTTCAAGATATAAAAGTCTTGTTATTTCATTGTCTTTATTTGAATCATTTTTAAGGATCACACAATTATCAGTTGTCAATATCTTCCCATTTCTTCTTTCTGCATCCCACAGCAAATTATTGATTATTCATATTGATTACTAGTCAAAAGGTTTGGGATGGGAAGCAGTTTGTGGAGTTTCACCCATGTATTGTCAAATGGAACCCTTTTCCTAGTTTTAAAATATGGGCAACATAAATTTGCTCAACAACTTTATCCAAATTATTGGGACATGTTTCAAGCTCTCCTGATATATTTCTATCAGTTGTCATCTTTTATTTGTTCCTTGGATTTCCTCCAGTCCTGTTTTCACTTGACTTTAGAATATAATTCTACCAAACAGCCAAGCTAACTTATTAAGGCAGGCTTTGGGGAAAAAAAGGGCATTACATTTCATAAATGTCAAAGCTCTTGTATGTGAATATGCACTTATTTCTCAAATTCTTTCTTCATTATGTTCTGCTAAAATGAAAGCTGTAATAGAGTTCTCGCTTTGGCCAGAGGCAAAGATTCCAGTTTCTGATGTTATACTTAAAAACTAGCTAGAGAGGATACATTTTCCAAGTCTACATAACAAATTAATTAATTGTTGGCTTCAGGACTGTGACCTTAAGAAGCAAGATAGAATAATTGCTCTAGGAGTAGATTTCAGAACTGGCATTACTGTTTTTTTTATCCACTTGAGCTCAGGACAAAAGCCAAATTCTGAAGCATCAAGACTTACTTTTTCCTTAACATAATCTCTGTACATTCATAAAAGAGCAAAATTTCTTTTGAAGCATCTTATTCTTTGGCAAAGAGCTGAGAATACTACCAGTTGCCATCAAGCTTAGGGGCTATTTCCCTAATACTTAAGTAGATATTCTTCATCTTTCAATGCATGCATATATGTGAAAAAGGAATCTAGCCCACATTCCATTTAATCATTGTAAATTATTTCTTCTAAATATGGTATGTACAAGAGTAGCTTTATACATTTGAAACAAGAAACTATTGTACATATTTCATGGTTCAAACAAGAGTTGATAACTGGATTAGTCCATTTCCTGACTTCAGAATACAATGAATCATAAAGTAATCAAATGGACAGAACTTCTTGTACAAAATATAACCCTTGTAAAAATAACCAACCCTAGCATGTTTTCTGAATCCAGCATCTCATTTTGTACTGATATATTATGGTCCAGATATATTATGCAAATTCAGCTGTATATTCAAGACTATCCACATCAATATTATTTACACCAGACTTACTAACTGATACTCTTGAAATATATTAGTCCATCTCCTATAACATGCAGCCAACACGGTCAAAGGTTGGGTGTTCTGTGGAAGTGGTCCAATACATATGTCCGGAACTAAGCTGAAAGAAGCTGTTTTGCACCGAGTGATAAAAGATCTCCAGATAAATTTTCCCAGACCATTTTTGAAATATTGGAATTTGAACTAGGACCTTTTGCATTTCCAGCATGTGGCTTAGTACTGAACTATGAACTTCCTTTAGTCTCTTCTATTGAAAATTCTCAGAATGAAAATAAAGAAATTACTCTAAAAAGCCTCTTGACCCACAGTCACTTGAGTAAATTTAAAGTAGTTAAAGTAATTTGAGACAGTTTTCAATTTCTGTAGAGGTCCAGTTTGGATGACTGGATTCAATTCTTTGTATGATTATGTGATGTGTTGGTCGATCTGTTGGTGTTTGTGATGTTTTGAACAACTTTGGGGGGCATTTGTATATTTGTAATACTTGGACCTAAGTTCCTAGTGTCTTTCATATAACTGCTTCTTTCTTTCTTTCTTTCTTTCT
>JAEANM010004994.1:0-20109 GCA_017656035.1 Myanophis thanlyinensis
CACACTTTCTCACTATTACTTGTTTCTGAAACTTCCTAAACTGAATCTTTGCTTTGTTATATTGATTCTTTCTTTAGGCAGCTTAGCAAAATTTTCATTTCCTGCTCTTAGTGAAGAGAAGAAATGAAGAAAAAAATATTTAGAAAGTCAGGACTTTGTCACACTTGTCCAAAGTATGTATCTTGAGATCATATAATGGGATTGAGTCATTTGACAATACAACAGTTTTATAAATCAAATCAAATCAAATCAAATCAAATCAAATCTCAATCAATTAGAATTGCAACATAACCCTTATTCCAAAACACTTTGTAGGGTTTCATTTGCTAACTGTTACCATCAATACTCCATTTCCAAGTCCTAGAACAGTGACATATTCAGAATGTTTCTTAGCAATTATATTAGTAATGGATGCCCTCCACTCCAAAGAAGTGGAAAGGAAAAAAAATTCACCACCAGGAATATTTTTTAAAATAGCAGCTTTTGCTTTGTAAAATATTGGCCCTTGAAAATGAATCTCCAGTAAAATCAAAATAAAGAAAAATTGAGGGGTGGACTGCGTTTTAGCCACCAGATGTCATACTTGTTCCAAACATCTTTGATTCAATTCAACAGAAATGGAATATCACAACCCAGTGTAGTATAATTTAAAATGTTGTAGATCATAAATGTTTGACTGTACACTGACAATAAAACTATGGGATGCATACATTTCTTAGTATACCTATCTCTTCCAGGTACCCTCTACAACATCTATTATTATTAAGTCAGTGCTGTTGTTGATGATGAAAGCGGCCAATCTACTCTGCAGTTTCATCTACATTTCAACCTGATACTGTAACATCAGTCTCACTCAAGCTGTAGATGATACACTCTTCAATGAGTTATCCTGGTACTATTTCTTGCCCTTTATTCTGTTTTTTTCTTCTTCTACAGTGTTGCTGTGGCACCATTTTCAGCACAAGTTTCTTTAAGTGATGTAAATTTCAATTTCAAATTTATTGGTCACATACACAGTCATACATGGTACGATATGCAGTGAAATGCTTACGCAACCGCGGATATTGCAATTTATTATCTTATAACTCTTTCACTATAGAACTTTAACCTTGGCAAGGAGAGATGAGATATGGAATTCCATGATTGCTTCCCACTCAAAACTAATTCATTGCCCAAATATTTTGCTGCTCTACATAATAATATAATTATTAAAAAACAGACTTCTGCACAGCTGTCAAAACATTCTTTTAACTGAAAGAAAAGAAACAGTACAGAAAATAATTGAACCCAAAGTATCTGCTCTGAAGCCTAAATAACTGGAACTAAGGAAGTTGCATGACTTTTCATGTAGCTACTCGCTATCAGATTTAAAACAACAATTTCAGCTTAAAATAAAAGCATAAACCTATTACAATTTATAAATGGCTTATAGCAGGGATGTCAAACTTGATTCCATTGAGGGCCGCATCAGGGTTGTGTTTCACTTTGGGGGGGGCAGGGTTGGTGTGACCAGGGTGGGCATAATCAGCTCAACGTCACTTGTGCTGGGGGCACCTATGGTGGTCCGAGTGCTCTGCCAGCAAAATTGATCTCCTGAGCTCCGATATCAGTGGCAGAGGGTTGCAGGAGGCCATGGCAGCCAAAAATGGCGTCCGGGAGCCCGTTTTTACTGGCAGAAGCACTATGGGCCAGTCCTTTGCTGTTTCCAGGGCAGCCCTATGGGCCAGATCTAAGTACCTCGTGGGCTGGATCCGGCCCCCAGGCCTTGCATTTCACACCCCTGGCTTATAGAGTGTACTCAACTTACAAACACAAATGGAAGTATACATACACATTTTCTTGTGTTGCCTATTTCTCCCACAATTAGCACTGGTATACAGCAGTGGGCATTGGCTCACATTATAAGTACGACAGATTTTTGCAGTGCATTGAATCCTAACATAAGTCTTCACTGCATTGGAAGTACCAGAATAGGAAGGCTCCCAAAGCAAAAGGTATATAATATGGGGAAATCTGTGTTTTGCTGTAAGTAAGGGGAGGAGATCAGTGGTGGAATTCATTTTTTTTTATTACCGGTTTTGTGGATGTGGCTTGGCGGGCGTGGCTAAGGGGTCATGTGACTGGGTGGACAGTTTCTGTAAGCAGGGCAATAAAGATTAGGCTAGAAACAACACCAGAATGTTTTTTTCCTGCCTTCCTTGCAGGATTAACCCTGCAAAGTGGAAAAAAACCAAAAGGAGATTTCTTTACACAACCAGTTCTCCGAACTGCTTAGAAAATTCACTCTCGGTTCTAATGAATCTGCTAGAACCTGCTGAATTTCAACTCCGGAGGAGATGGTAGAAAAGCAGAAGTGCAAAAAAGAAGAAAGTGCAGAAATAGCACATACAAGAGTGGAACAACAACAAAAATATGATAACTGCTTTGACCACTAGATGTCAGACCTGCAATACATATGGTGGACTTTCTAAGGAAATTCACAACCTTAATTTGCAGTTCTTTAGCTCCAACATCTGAGGAAATGCATGCTTTGAGCAGGGACAAAATGAATGTGAGAAAGGAAACCAATTCCAAGATAAGCTAAAAAGGGAATCCCATTAAAGTGGGGACAGAATCCAACTATTGATGATTCTATGGGTCAGGTCTCTCCACATCTTCCAATCTTACATTATTTCTTTGAGATCTTCTATGCTCTGGCTATTATAAACCTTGATGGTGTCCAGCCACTGTGTTCTTTGGCAGCTTGGTTTCCTTTTACTGCTAATGCTTCCAAATATAATTGCTTTCTCCAGTGAATACTTCCTATATGTGTTCTGTGAGATGATACTTCTTTCACTGGGTGAAGAAGCAATACAAACGTTTGTATATTTTAACTTCCATCCAGGTGTCACAGAGTTGCACAATTGAGAGAGAAACATACTTAAAACAAAGGCATATCAATTTTATTCATTCTTTAGAGCAAATAACCAATTAGGGATATACATTTTATTATAATTAACCACAGGTTGTTCTGACTATTGAACAGAGTGTCCTGCTTAGAAGGAAAATGGAAGGAAGAGTTATTATTACAGTATTACTATTAGCTATGTTAACTGGGGATAGGAATTCACATGTACTTTTGTAGGCAGGCAGTCTAACCACTCTGCCACCAGATTATGCTTGATGATTAGTTGGAATCTGAATGATTTGCAGTGAACCACTTTGTACCCTCTACTGCCACCCCTAAATCTGCCCCATCATTCTCACCCTCTACAGTAGCATCCCCCCCCCAACTTGGCAACTTTAAGATATGTGGATTTCAACTCCCAGAATTCCCCAGCCATCATTCTGGGGATCTAAATGTTAAAAATGTAAACATCTTAAAGTTGCAAATTTGGAAATACACAGCTCTTATTACAACACAGAGAAACAAAGTAACTGCCAGAGGGAAACGGTTTTAATGGAATATTTGGTTAGCAGATGTCAATCCTACTAGATTAACTAAACCCTGAGCGAACTCCACATAATGACTACAATTACTCTCATTGAGAACTCACAATAATAACAATCTTGCAAGTGTGGTTGTGCTGTACTTCGCCTACTACTTATAGATCAACAAATTACAAATCTGTTTGTCTGATCCATTGCTATTTAGATGTTGTGGACTTAACCAATCTTTTAGCCTTGATGACAGAGGCTGCATATCTGTCAGGGTGCATATCTCTTTACATTGAGTAAAAAGAGTTGGACCTACTATTTTAAAGTGGTTCCTCTTGCAGGATTGTAGGCAGCTTTTCATCAATCCTCATGTGAAAGAAGCCCCTGAATTGCCGCACCATGAATGCCCTCTCTGGATGGTTGTTCTGCTTTCTTCACCTGCCTGAAGTGGCTTCCGAAAACACTCTTTTGGAGTTCAGACTGTTGAATGGGGAAGCTTATAAAAGCATTCTGCAAGGCACAGTGCATCAAAAGTGGAGTGAAACCTTGGGCAGTACATGCACAGTTCATACAGTATATTCCCACGTTTTGTTGTTAGCCTTCCTAGGAATCAGTTAATAGAGAATGGGTCATCATATTCATAAAATAAGAAGCAAATAGAAGAAATACAGCTTGCATATGTAGACAAAGACAGGAATGAAACCTTGGCATATATTCCTACACTCCCTCCATACACTATTACAAGGCCACCATTGTGTTTTTTCCTGCGTATAGGATAATAGAGTTATTTCTTCCTTCTCCAGTATGCTGCAACATTCAGCTGTCTCCCAATATGTGCTACCCACCCATTCTGATGGCGGGCATTTGACTGGTACAAATCATTCCTTTTCTATCTGCCTGTATACATGTGAGTGAGTGAAAAGGTCAAGGATAATGAAAGCTGCTAATTAGAAAGCATCTGGTTATTCAAACTAGCCCCTTCCCTAAAGCATACAATACTTCTAATGATGTTCATTTTCAACAGAACTTAGCCAATTTTCTGTAATATGATAATAAGTCCAATGTTCATTTGCCAAGTTGTAACAGATGTTTGGGGCTTTGTGATTGGATTCCCTGCAGAAGAGAAATCAGTCACCTTGATTTGGAGTTCATCTGAAGTACAATTGATTTACTTACAGACAAAAGACATCCTTCTTCTTCATGAGAAGTGTTCCATCCTAAGCCAAGGTTGCAAGCCTTCATTGTCTTTGATGGCAACTCAAGAGGCCATACAATACTGCAGGTCAGATTTTCCACTCTGTTTAGATATCAGCAGTCCTTCCCTTCCCATAATTGTAGGTAAAAAGAAGAAAAAGAGGAAGAATGGGGTTGTATGGATTGCCAAGGGCCTTCCCATACCTGTAGATCAGTCACTACTTGTAAGAAGGAAACTAAAGGAAGCAGAGATAATGATTGTTCCTTCAACATCCTTTTCAGCAAGACTGTGCCTTTAAATTCTGTAGGACTTAGAAACCTGTTTCCCCTAGTGAAAGAGATTATCTGCTTCCCCACTTTTATCCAGTGATAGAGAGCAAAGCTGTTCCATTTTTTCTGCCAGTAACGAGGAAGTTCTGGAAAGTCAGTTCCAGGAAGAAGAAAGCAGACACTCCATTTCCATTGATATTCATAGCAGATCAGTAAAACCATCATATTTTGTCATCAAGTCAACAGTCCTTGAAGAATGCATCAAGTTCTTCTGGAAGCCAGATGTAGTCCATGATGAGATTTTCCAGCACTGCCCTAAGCTCCTGGTGCAGCTGTTCCTAGTTGCGGTACTACTCTAACCTTTTCTCCCCAAAAGCATCTTTACTCTGATTCTGGTTAATGACTATTTATTTATTTTGTTATTTTGTTACTTTGTTACTTCATTACTTTGTTATTTCATTACTTGGTTACTTGGTCACTTTGTTACAAAGTATAGATGGTTTTGGATATTATCAATGCTTATCTTAAATTCAATATCTTTAGTTGAAATATGCAAAACTGCTTATTTTAAATGTTTATTACAAATTGCAGAAACTGCAATACTTTATGGTTAATTATACAATGCATTCATTGCTTCCCTGCAATCATCCAGTCCTATTGGGTTCTGGTACCTCACAAAAAGTGGTAGGTATGCCTAATATTTTAAATTAATTAATTGAGCATGTCCTTCTTATATTCCTTTTCCTTTCAAGGAAGATTGCATGAAATTATCATTTAGGAGATGACTCTTCTTTCAATTAAATTTGTTGATTAGCAAGAGCATAGTCATTTTAGAAGAAAAACAATTGCTAAAAAGTTATTAGAAACTACAGAGTAAACATAATAATTGAATTAGTCTTTGCAGTGCTAAACTTTAATAGAATTCAAAAGCAAAACAAAAGCAGTTTAAATATTTATTCCTATTTTGAACACATATTTACACTGCATCAGATTTTAATGTACATCTCTCAGGTAGTCCTATGAATTCCTAGTTTCACTGTACATAATGTGTATTTTCTTCTAGCTCTGTTTCTACAAAAACATTCCAATAAACCTCATAGGATAATTATTTGCTGTTCCAATTAAAATAATTAAGGCTACCAGTAAAGGACTGTTTTACTCATCAACTGAGTGTTTCTTAATTATCCACATGTGAAATCTTTTAATTGTTGCTGCTGGTTATTTCTGCGAATGTTTTATTTGAAAATATTTAGTATTCAATCCATGCACAAAAGACATAATGAATTCTGTCACTTTGGGATATTCATCATTTTTGCAATGCTTTGGAATAGAGGAGAAGTAAATAATGTCAAATCATTACGTAAGGGGGAAAACATATCTAGAATGTTTTGAAGGAAGCAGATACTCAAGGAAATTGTGTATGTACATTTCAATAACTGCTTTGGCACCAGCAGCCCATGCAAAACAGACTTGTTGTAAAATCTGATCATTTATTACTTAGTCATGGTTACCCATCATAAAAATGTCATTTTTTATTTAATAAAATATCACCTAGGCACTGAAAATATGAATCAGTATCCACTGACTAGTCTTTCTTTTTGTTCCTTCAACTGAAAGCCTTAAATTAAACCAACTGTCAATTCACGAAGCTTTTCTGACCTGCTTCCAAGTTGCCATAAGCAGGGGGATAGGATCCCCCCTGAGATTCAGACCATTACTGACCTCCGAGCCTTCCGACGTGCGTTAAAAACCTATCTCTTCCAGCTAGCTGGTCTGGCCTGATACCTCAGGGTTTAAATTTTAAATTGGTCTTGTTTTGTATTTTAATTTTTTTTAATTTAAATTTATTTTAATTGTTGGTTTTAATGCCAAATTTAACTGTTAATTTTTAATTTGTATCAGCATTATATAATTATTTTAATTGGTTTTTAGATTGTTTATGTATGTGTTTTTATCTGCTGTGCACTGTCCTGAGTCCCTCGGGAGAGGGGGCGGTATATAAATCTTGATAAAATAAAATAAATAATAAATAAATAAAATTGCACCTCACAGCTGCACCAAGGAATTCATACCCCAAGTCAAAACAAAACACATCCTAGCTGGCCGAAGTCAATCTCCACAGAGAGCAGCAACGGCTGAGGGGAGTGACTTCTACGACCTGCAAAATAGCTTCATTGGGGAATGTGACTGATGACACACTCTGTGGAGAGGGGGCAACAGGGTCAGAGGCAAGGCTTGAACTGAGTGAAGTCAGAGTTGGCTTCACTTAGTTTGTGCTGACAAGGTGCTCCTAATAAAACGAATGGATTTTTCTTGCTAAATGGCTTGAGGCTCCTGTTTTTATTAGGGCATTGGTCGGAACCTTGACACCAACACAAGAAGGAAGGACAAACATCTAGATATGGCTTTTAAATAAGCTGTGTCATTAACAAAAGAAAACAATCCCCACAAACTATTTATTCTTGAAGAAGAGCTGGATGACTTTGCACAATATAATTATGAACTTCTCAACCAAATGATTGGGAGGATTAGAGGCTTTGATAACTGGACAGATGTGCAAGATGTCACGGAACAACTAGTAAGCTTAGCAGAACAAAACTAACTAGATAGGGTTAGGCTCAAACTTGATTGGATCTGATATAATTTAAATTTAAATAACAGCTATATAACAGAGCTATTTATTTATTCCATTTATATGGTACAGTACATGTCACTTCCCATATTCCCATATGCTGAATAATCTTTCTATTCTAGCATACATGTTATGTATGTAAGATGGATAGCTTTTTACATGAAAATAATGAAATAAAGTATTACTATGTTATGTTGTGCACTTTGAAGGGAAAGGTTAATGCAGAGTTAATTATAGGAGGGAAGACAGAACACCTGTTTGGCAGGCAGAAGGACTCTGGGATCTTTGCCTAAAAGGCTCTGGCAATAAAAAACAAAACAAAAAATTGATGGCAAAAGCATCCATGCTAAAGATTCTGGAGAAACAATCTCAACAAGAGAAAACAATACATCTAACTAACCTGGGATAAAGCAGGTTCTTTTGTTTCTTCTACTTTCTCTTGCCTGAACTGCTAGTGGTACGAAGGAGGCATTTGGGGATTCCCAGAGGAGTGATACTTTCTTGTTAAACTGTGATGATTAAACTAAGATGGAGTTATGGGAATCTTTTACCACTTTTCTTTTTATGAACAAGAAAATGAGGTCATTATGAGAAATACATATAGGAAGTTCCTTCCATATTAAAAAATCAAAACTAAAAACAAACAATATGCAAGCAGAAAACTAACCCATCTTGGGGAAATAATCTGTTTGTTTTTCTGTATCTTTGTCTGTCTGTTTCCCTGCAAGGAGTTTTATTTTTATAAAAGAGAACTTCCTCACTCTCCTGATATATGAGAGATTATATAGAACCTAAACATTCCATCATCCACCTGTGTATGCACACTATTTAGGTCTCAATTATTTATTTACAGGCCCTTTTCTCACTGGTTTTCTTTTTCCATTACCATTTCATCATCATTTAGTGGAGCAAAAAAGTTTTAATCATTCTACTGAATGTAGATATTTCCCTCTCCAAGATTCTTATCTCATTATAAAACCTTAGTGCATCCTGGCCCTTGTGCAAAGGTAGAAATTTCCATCAGGAATTCGGTATGATCCCGATTTTTCTCTTATCCTTTGTGTTTTGCATATAGAAAACTGTGAGATAAAGCTGCATAAATCATTGCCTGGGAATGAGACAAGCCCAACATCATGGAGACAATCAAGGAAAAATAGGCTTGCGAAGCCATTAAATGACTCTGTAAATAACTAATGAGGAAAGCTGTTAGTAAAGGTTATTTTTTCATGCTCTTTCCTATGCTTTTTAATTAGCATAATATATGACTTTTTGTTTGGTTTCTTTTAGATATAAGGTGCTATTTTCCGATTATTACCCTTATGTCCAAGACAGCCAACATTTCTGAATGTTCTTCCTTTAATTTTGTGGCATTTCCTAATGAAAGCTGTTTTTCCCTATACAAAATGTTTCATTGTCATAAGCACTATAGTTTACTTGCTCCTTTAAGATTCCAGAATATTTGCTTGGCAAAATTGAGTCATTAGATAAAGTTCTACCTGGTTGTTGTTTCAATGCAGTTAAAGTTCTCCATATGCTTAAACAAAGTTCCAAGCATTAGAAGCTTTTAAAGAAACTTGTGCATAACCGGGATCCATAGTTTTAAACTACCATATTTATAAACTGTCTTTGATACACATTCATGGAAACATGGATACATAACTTAGATTTTCTTTCTTCCAAATAATTGGAATAGAGGTGCTGTTTGTTGGTTTTTCAAGGTCTCCTTGCTATCTGGTAAAGATCTGGATTTTTGCAGCCCAGTTACAATAGGATAGCTTTAGTTAAAATCCATATGCCTACTGAATTTGGAGGATTCCCTAGCACTTCTTCAACCTTCTGTCCCATGAAAAAAGACTAGAAGACACAGGGAAAAAAGAGGAAATCAATCTCTAGGCAAATATGGGAAGTAATTAGATCAGAAATTCTAAAAAGTTGCTTCAATCACAATAATCAATGCTAGTCTGATTGTGGATTCCATATTTGTTAGATTCATATGCTCAAAAAAGCCTTTATGAACTCCTATGGGATAGAGAAACCCCTTTCTTTGTTCTGTCTAATTCTTAGGACATATCAGTCTATAAACCCCCTCTACTGTCCCTCCTTTTATTCCATTTATTAACTATCTAGTCCAATGGTGGCGAACCTTTTACTTACTGAGTGCAGCACCACCTGTGCATGCATGCAGCTTTTGCATATGCAATGCACGCACACCATGTGCATGCATGCACAGGAGAGCTCCAAAGATCAGCTGGATTTCCTGCTGCAATCGCGTGCATGCCCAGCGGAGGCCTGAGGATCAGCTGAGTCTCTGCAATCACACACGTGTGCATGCATGATCACATGTGCATGCTCAGCTGGAGGTAAGTTGGCTGACAGCTTGTGTGCCCAGCAAGATGGCTCTGCGTGCCACCTGTGGCACCCGTGACATAGGTTTGCAATCACAGGTCTAGCTTCATCTTATCTGTAGGCTGTTCTGTTGATTCAAAAACAGAAAGCAATTGTGATTTCCTCTATTCCAGTGCTTCCTTTTTAGATGAGCTTCAACATACCAGTTGTAGGCATATTCAATAGTAGAGAATGTTCAAGAATTTCCCTATGAAATATAATTCGTATTAGGAAGTAAGCAAATAGAATACACTTTGAACATTGTCAGGACTGTTTGAATTTAAAATTATTGTTATAAATTATACCATACTTCCTTGTTATTATTCTCTTGAAGCCGATTACAAAGCAACATAAACTCAGGCTAGTGTATGTAGATGGATGCAAATATTAGGTTTCCACCTATGCAAAACAATAATACAGAATAATAATACGGGTGCCTTGGTGCAATCCTGAAACATCTGGACCACCACTTGAACACCATTGAAATTGACAAAAATTGTCACTATCATTTTTATGTCAATTACAAAAGATAGCTTTACTTGGAACAGCTTACATCCTGTGATCCTTAACCTTTAACACCATCAAACAACAGCATTTACCTGTCCCAGATCATGGACAGTAAATATGCACCAAAGTTATTATACTAGGAAGGCTGACTGGACATTGAAGAGACCAAACTGACTACAAGAAAGGCCAAATGAAGAATAGAAAAGACATGGAAAAGCAAAGTTTTACATAATCACTACAGAAAAAAGTAGCAAATAAAGCAGGTGACAACAAGACCTAACAATGGCTAATAGCAGGAAAGTGAGTGAGAGAGAGAGAAGGACTAATTCTGGCAGCACAAAAACAAGCATTAAGAACAAATGCATATAAAGCCAGAATTGACATAACAGCAACAGACAGCAAATGTCATTTTGCAAAGAAGCTAAAGTACATTAAAGATCTTCCTATCCCAATCCCAATCCCAGGAAAGATTCAATACATGGACAAAAATGCCATATCTAGTCTGAACATCTGGCAGACTGCGTAACCAAGCACAGTGATAATAATAAAACCTAAACAGAGACAGAAGCAGAATAAAAGCAATTAAAATCTGATCTTTGTTGTTTCTGGGTTCTCATATACTTACAAAAGAAATAAATGACACAGGAACAAATTCTTCCAAGCAAAAAGTTTATTTAGAAAAATGGAAAGAAATAACGTAAAGGTTCTCGCTTTAAGGATCTTTATAGGATTAATGTACCATATAAGCATCCAACCTTGAGCAAGATACATTACTGACTGACTTCTTTCCATTAATAGCAACAAGACATCTCTGATCCATAAGCCACATTTGTTCTTGGTGAGAGCTATCTGTGGCGTTCCTATTTGTCATCTCATTCAACACATCCAAAATAATCCCTCTAAATCAAGATATTATTTTCTATTCATCACCACCACACTTACACAGTAGCATGCAAATGTTCTGGATCTCACCTCTGTTCTCAATTCTGGATCTATGACATGCCTCACTAGGTATAAAAGGTCTCCTCAAATGCATAGCATCAGCATGCTTCTCTGCTAATTAAACATGCATTTAGCAGTCTTCTGAAAAAGCACTAAATGTGTTTTTAAAAGAAAGGACTAATATTGCAAATTGATTTAAGCAGAGAGAAAGAGCCTGCTTCTGCCAACTCAGTTTTGCTGATTCTGTTACCAATGAATGCATTATAGGTGTTCTGTTGTTAACAAGAGGTTTTATGTGGTCATGCTTAAATTGCTGTTATTACTTTAGGGAGAGCAGTATCATTTTGGGCTGCTTCCAGGTGCTGCTAGTCACAGTTCAATCCATCAATTCCAATTTTGCAAGATCTTTTTTTTATGAGAAGTTGGAATTGGTTGAACATTTTTTTTAGTCCCACAAACTTTTGTTTCCCTCAGTGAGAAATGCAACATAGACATGCAATGGAGCTGGAAATCAGATTAGCAAAGAAATACTTGGGGGAAGCAAGGGTATCTAGGTGCCTGGCACTGAAACGGGGCTGTCTCTCTCAACAGCTGCCCTGGCCTGCTGAAGGAAAGGCTGGAATCTACTGGCACTTAAATGCAACAGCATTCCAGCTCTGGCCAGGAAGGGGCAGCCAGCGTGCCCACTCGCTTCAGCACCCTCCCTGACTCTCTGGCACTCCACTAGTGCTTTGGCCCTGAGCTGCCACCTTATGTACAGGCCCTGCCCTGCCACCTGCTCTAAAGGTAAGACTTCCTCCCCAAATAAGACCTAATTGGTCTTTTCAAAAGACCCAGTCTTGTTTTAAGGGAAACATGATAATTTTCACCTGAGTCACGTGATTGAAGGCATCACGTCTCCATTTGGCTTCCGTCGCTCTCCTCTTGACTTTTTGGGGAGGGTTGTTTCCCGCCCCCTGCCCCATCTGGAAGGAAGTTTAATGAAACAGACGTGTTCCAGAAAACACAGATTTATCATAACCAGTTTGCTGAACTCACCAAAAAATTAGGTATCAGTTCTGCCAAACCGGTGTGAACTGGCTGAATTCCATCACTGAGTTTGAGGCATATGGGAACTGGCTTGAAATTGACAAGACTTCTACTTGTCTTCTCTGAAGAAGTGAGAGAAGATCTCCCAGTGTTCCTTCCTGTGTGCTAATGACCAGTTACTTGACTTTTGGGGAGTGGAGACATTGTTAATGATCTTCTGGAAGTCTGCTACACCCATGTCAAAAAAATATGAGAAGTTGGTAGAGCTGAAAAGAGAAGTAGGACAGAGTGGATCATTCAATGAGCAGGAAGAACTACTTCCAATCTTCCTTCACTCCTACAATCTGTCAACCATGTTATTTTTGGCCATATGTTTAACAGTCTTCCAGAATTTTACTAAATCCATGTTCAGGAATAGCCTGAACAAGAAGTCTCTAGCTTGGATAACTTCCATGTCAGTAACCTGTCATTCAGGCAATTTGAAGGCTGGCTAAAGGCTTTGGTCCAGGTATTTACCCAATTTAATTTAATTTAATTTAATAACAACATTTCTATACTGCCCCCTCTCCCGAAGGACTCAGGGCGGTGCACAGCCATTTAAAAACACAAAATATAACAATTAATATACAGTTAACAAGTCACCCAAGCTCATGCAATTACATTAATTAATTACTAAATTAATTTAGTAATTAATTTAATTACTAAAGTCAGTAATTAGTAGTTGTTTTTGCTACCAACAGATAACACTGGGAGGAAGATGAAATACAACCCACGAATTCCTGCTTTAACTTGTCCTATATTAAAATTGTAAGAACATGACTAGTTCCTGACATTTCTTACCTATCAGAGCAGTACAAATTATGTTAGGATAGTTTTCGGCCAACTCAAGGAAGGGAGAATTGCATGATAATGTGGCTATGAAGAAAAGACCATAATCTATTAATTATCCATCAACTATTAATGTTAGGTTACTATAATCTAAAAAAGTAATTTTTAGCCAATTGCTATGAGAGAAATTCAAAGGGGATATAAATCTCATATGTAAAAATATAAATATCTTCAGTTTTACCTCAGAAAGTCTTGTATGCGTGTCAGAACTCAAAAACTCTCCTTGAGCCAGCATAAAATGCCAGATGCATCATGTACTGACCAAAGTCAGAAGATGGCAACAGTGGTTCACAATTTAACTGAACCTCTAGCATTCCTGTTTCCAATTTTTCCCCAATAAACTCTGCTTTTCTTTTCTTTCACATGCCTGATTTAGCTGGATCATTCTAACTCACCTAACTACAAAAGAACGACAAAGACCCCATCATAATCCCCAGTGCCACTTCTCTTAGAAAAAGTTTCCTGCTCTCTAGTTTATTGGAATTCCATTTAAGATCACATAGCCCTACAGCATATAATAGACTTGCCAGTTGGCTTTAGCACTGGATTATTCAGCATGCCCCTGATGAGACAGTTATAATTTCTGGGGTGAGTCATGTATAGCTCGTCACAAAAATATGACACCAACCTTGTGCTCTTGGCAGTCATTACATGCATGAATTGCCACATTTATGCTTCTCAATGGAAGGCAAAGTGAAATCATTGGTTTTATGAAAATGGAACATGCCACACAAGGGATGTGATCCACTGATACTCTCTTGCATAAGCATGTGGTGTTTTCCCAAAGCTAAATGCAGCATTTCCTTCCCTCCCACCTGCCATTTTCAATGTTCACCACATATTCTGATAAAATCGGTACTGTTCATGTTATGTTGTTATTTCTGTTAAATCTTTATGGACTTTCTGCTAGCACCAATACTGAAAATACGTTTAATGGATTTCTCTATAAATAAAGGATGGGATGTGGGGTGAAGAGATAATTGCTTGTAACCTTAGAGGGGTTGAAGGCTCATAGAATTTGTTTATATTTGTCATGAAGGTTGGAAGTAATTTCTTTATGTATTGCTTTTTTATTGTATCCTTTTTTTCTTTCTTTTTCCTTGCACTCTTCTCTTCTCTTCTCTTCTCTTCTCAGTTTAGTTTGCATTCAATTTTAATTATAATCACAACTCTTAATAAAAATGTCTTTTTGTGTACATCTCAATACTGTTTAATATTCTGGTTGATAGGTAGCAGCTTAGAAATAGATAGGACAGGAAGCAATCAAAGAGTGCAATAATAATAGCACCTAGCAATTTTCATTGCCCTAAAAAAGTTAAGTTGGGTGATATCTTGGCTGTGAGATCACTAAATTAACAATCTTAAGAAATAATCTAAGCAAGGAAATTGAAAAAAAAAATTCCACAGGAAGGAAACAGAAAATTACTATCCGTCTTGTTGTTAAATAGATTCCATAGGTGTACCTGCATAGATACTAGGAAGGTTCTGCCTTACTACATCAAGAACAAAGGTCTTTAACATCTAAGATAGTTTTAATGCAGGGTTTTTTTCTGTTTCCAGGTACTTTGGAAGGCACTAATTGCCATCTGGATACCTGGGATGATAATTCTTTGAACATAGGCCATGATGCCAGGGGCTGGTGAGTTATAGTCCAAAAATGTTTGAAAGGCATTTGGTTGTCTAATTTTAATGTGGTGCAAGAAATATTGCACTTTGATCTGGAGAAACCTTAAAATGGTTCTTGCTGAGTTACAAGCCATACTCTGTACCCATGAACAAAACATTGGCTTCCTCCCTTTTTCCACTGCCTTCCACTATGTTTGATTCCTGGTGACCACATGGACAAGTCCCTGAAATTTTCTAGACAGCATTTTCAGAAGCAGTTTGTTATTGCAACGCGCGCGCACACACACACACACACACACAGCCAAAAGTTTTCCTCCTTGGATCCCTAAAAATGAAATGGATTTACACTGCTTTGGCTGACTTAAACTACTTGGGAGAAAAGATGGAGTGCAAGAGTTATACATAAATCATTGAGTCTCCCAGCCCATTACTCTGGTAGAACATGGTGCTATGAAACATTTGTCCTGATCATTTATAAGTCTGTTCCATTCTTACATAAACTGGGAGTAGTGAAGTTGGTTTATTTCAGCACCAGGAGAGGATGGAAATGAGCACCAAGGGAGAGAAGGCACACAATTTTCACAATCCTTACTTCCTAATCAAGTTCCTTTCTTTGTGAGTCATGTCTACTATCTAGGACAGGGGTCCCCAACCTTTCAGACCTCAGGGACCATTAAATTCATAATTTTAAATCCCGTGGACTACTACTATGATCTGCTTAATGACTGGCTGGGTGGGCGTGGCTAGGTCATGTGACTGGGTGGGCATGGTCAATTCAATGTCACTCAGATTGAGGGATGCCTTGCTGGCTTCTACTCTGAGCCTGCTGAGCTCCTTAGGGCTCTCCGCCTCCCAGCTGAGCTCCTTAGGGCCCCAGCAAGAAGCAGTTGTTGGAACTAAGCAGCCACCATGAGAAAGAGTTGGCAAAACAGCTGGCTCAGTTCAAATGGATCTGCTCAAGAAGGAGGCTCAGCAGAACTACCTCACTGAGGACTATGAGCATAGGCTTTCCAAGCAGAGGGAAGACCTGTGGGATTGCAAGGCTGTTTGGGCTTCAGTGCGCTTTTCTCCTCTCAGGAGGCGGAGTTTTGCATCCTGCTCGCTGAGGTGCCTGGACTCCTGTGATGGAGGGAGAGGTTGGAGCTACTAAACAGGAGGCTAAGCTAACTGCCTGAGGATCCTGATTTAGTACAATATAAAAAATGCAAATAATTTTTCTGCGGACCACCAAAATTTTCTCACAGACCACTGGTTGGTGACTGCTGATCTAGGATGTCTGGGACTACAAAGATGCATGATACAGAAGGATGAAAGGTTTCAATGCCATGTTCTAAAGTTCCCTCTTTAATCTTAAAATGACTTCCTTCTCCTTACTTTATATTGACAGGGTGGATCAAGTGATGCATCCCCCCCCAAAATACATATTCAGTTCTGCTCAGCTCTATCACCCGACTGATCTACTGCAGAAGTGGAAATTGGTATCAAGATTTTGCTGAAGTAACTTAATGATCTAGCTTTTGAACTGGTGTCATTCTCTGTCTCCTCCCACCTCTTTTTCTGCATATATGCATATGCATTTGTGGCCATGCATGTGTGTGATAGATACACCGGTGCACCATATACATTTCAGTCTATTTGTCAGGTTTCAGAATTGTTAGCACGAAGTAGCTGAATTATTTCAAAGTGCAAGGAAGCTCATTCTTCTCCCTGACAACCCTGAGCACTTTGTATCTTCTCCATACTCATGGCTGGTCTCAGTGCAGGATTCTTATGCTAAATGAATCTGCTCTCTTTCATTATTCAGCATATTAACTCAAGGTCATGCTACGCAGACATTTGAAAGAGGTGACAGTCAACCTGTCAGTCACAGTTATGCTCAGAGGCAGATTGAAAGGCATTTCCGGCTAATGGCGTGAGGATGTTAGTCACAGACCACTTGAGAGAGCACATTCACGTTTATGTATGGAGGAGCTGCAGAGGTAGGGACAGCTGTATAAAGATGCAAGAGAATGGATCAAAGGGGAGTGCTGGAAAATGTTCTGTAAGCAACAGTTCTCTGGCCCTGGGGAATAGAATATTAAATGAATGCCCTACAAAAGAGATGCTAATTGGTGTTCTGGATATGAAGGAGAAAAGTTCTCTTATCCTTTTCATTCCTCTAATCTATCCAAATGTTCTTGTTTCAAGACCTCTGTCTTCCCACTCAGCAAACTAGCTTCTTGTTGGTTTGGACACATATTGAAAAAACAAGATATTGCTGCTAGCATACAAGTAGGTATCTAGATGTTAAGTTTTGCTAAACCGAATCACACTCTTCCCTGTTGTGTGTGCCTAGCATCTGTTCATCAGAGTTATGTATGCAGTGGTGGTATTCAGCCTGGTTGCACTGGTTTTGGCCAACCAGTAGTGGCAACGATGTTTGACCCCGCCCACCCACCCCTGCCCTATCATGTCCTATATCCCCCCTTTTTTTCTTTGTAGCTCAGCTGAATCACACGGAACAACTGTTTTGCATGCCTCCACAGCCTTTCTACTCACTGGGGCTGCCGCCAGTAAGGAAATACGTTCAGTTTAGAAGCCATATGGCAGTACGGATGGTGTGCACGCACCGAACCAGAGATCCCATTTCTTGCTACAGAGGTTGAGTAACTGCATTTATTTATTTATTTTATTTATACTTTTGAAAGGCATAATCTTGCCTTTTCTTTTCCAAGGATGTTTAGCATGGCTAAAATATATAAGTCTGAATGTTCTTCTTTGAAAAACCATGGAAAATTCATGGAAATCCACAACTTCACAACATGCTGCCTTATTTATTTACACTTCTAATAGTCTAAAAACCTGCCATTTTTGGGCTTTGATCAGTCCTCTTTCTTAGTTTTAATCTGTTGTGCTATTGCTGTACAATAAACTGTATATAGATTAGTATATTACTAACTGTCTATTATTCCTTAGAACGCTTAGTTGATTGAGCAGAATTTTTGAGGTAGTTCTCATTGTATGACCACAATTAAGCCAATAATTTTGGCTGTAAGTCACCTGACTGTAAGTCAAGTTGTCATTTGACTGAACTCAAATTTAAAACTATTTTTAATGAAAGTTGTTCAGTGATTCCCCATGGTTGTTAAACAGATCACATGGTCACAAGTCCAAATCCAATTTATCCAATGGGCATCTTTTGCTGTTTTCTGCTAGAAATCATGTGACCATGGGATGCTGCAATTAGTCATAAATGTGATCTGTCTAGATAACCAAGATGAGCCTTAGGGCAGGGTCAAACACACCATCAGCTTGGAGTCTCTACACCATCAAAAGAGACCTAATACCAGCCTCCCCTTGAAGTTCATTGGTCCACCAATTCATGCTGACCATTAGTAGACCAAATTCTAGCATACTGATAGCATGAAATAAACTTGTAGTATTTTGCAATGCTATCCTGGTTCCTGATTTCTTGCACCTGACAATCTGGTTGCAAAGTGCCCAAAATGTAATCACTTGATTGCAGTGGATCAGGGCAGGGGAGGTGCAAGGCAGTTGTAACTTCAAGAACAGGTAATAAATAATTTTCAAGCATGATAGAAAATCATACACATTTTCTTCTTCTATATTCCTTCACTACTGTAACTTTTCCTCTCTATTATGTCTTTCCCATTGAAATAAGTGGCCCAATCACTAGGTAGGAGTATGGGTGAAATACTATAATCATTCTTGCATTATATTTTAATAGATTAGTTTTTTTGTCTTGCATGAAAAATAAATTGATTTATTGGTTCATTTCAGATGCTGGTTTATTGAGATCACTTTCTTCTATGAGGCCTGAGGGCCCCTTTTTGCCCTCCCTACAAATTCAATGGAATATTAAACATGTACGTGCTTTGCAAAAAGCAGAGAGTATCCTCTTACATGTTTGAAATAAATTCCTTTCCTTAAGAGAGAAAGAAAGTCTGTTTCTCTAATATCGAACAGTGTGACAACATTTCTTAATTACAGAAAGCTAACAGAGCTCTGGGAACAGTAGTAGAATTCAATTTTTTTTACTACTGGTTCTGTGGGCATGGCTTGGTGATCATGTGACTGGGTGGGCAGTTTCTGTAAGCAGGGCAATAAAGATGAGGCTAGAAACAATAGCAGAATGTTTTTTTCCTGCCTTCCTTACAGGATTAACCCTGTAAAGTGGAAAAAAAAACAAAAGGAGATTTCTTCTAACAACCGGTTCTACGAACTGCTTAGAAAATTTACTACCGGTTCTAGCGAACCTGTTAGAACCTGCTGAATTTCACCTCTGTTTGGGAAGGATGAAATATGAGTTCTGTATATTTCTTACTGCAGAGTTCCAAGTACACAAAACTGGAGGCTCAGGGCTCAGACTCAGTCTAAAGACACTGTCCACATCTCTCTGTTACCATAAAGGATAAAAAAGTGTTCTTTAAATGTGTGCACTGAGGGACTTCGTTAAAAACACAACAACAACACACCTGTAAGAATGCAGAACTACTGTATATATCACCACCCCGAGTCCCTAGGGAGAGGGGGCGGTATATAAATTTGATTAAATAAATAAAATAAATAAATCACATAAGCCTTTGCACAAGCAAAAATGGCTCTTTTGCCGCAAGTGGTTTTTTTTTTATCAAAAGGGAAAATATCAGGCAACTCTGCAGTACAGAATCCCTGAAGATATAAACAGTCTGATGGATTTAGTGTTGACTAGACTCTCAAATTCATCTTAATTTTTTTTTCTATCAGCCATGCAGGTGAAAAACATGCCTGTTGAATACATCAGTGCTTTCTTTTGAATGACTGAGGACATTTGCATTACTCTCATCTCATTAAGATATTTATGGCAATGTAAGATCTGTACTTGACTCTACCTTGAGAGGGTAATTGTGTGTTGCTAATGTAATGGCTGGAGGTGGTGATCCAAATGGAGGTATAGGAAAGGACACTCTATGTGACACAAGGACATCTTGAACAAGTGGAAGAGAAGCAGTACCTGTTTCATTCATGGACAATACTAGAAAAACATTGGGATTATAAAAACTGCTTGAATTCCCAAGGACAGTAAAGAAAACACTTTTTCTGAAAGAAAATAATATATCAGTGGGAAGTGATATTAGATGTCCATGGTTTTGCTCAGTTCAGGAATCCACTAATCCATTCTCCAAAGGTGCCCATCAAGTCTTTCTGTCTACTATACACACACACACACACACACACAC
>JAEANM010004995.1:9665-20109 GCA_017656035.1 Myanophis thanlyinensis
GCAAGGGATGAATAGGCAAGACAAGAAGCAATGGATGAATAGGCAAGACAAGGAGCAATGGATGAATAGGCAAGACAAGGAGCAATGGATGAATAGGCAAGACAAGGAGCAATGGATGAAAACTAATCAAGGAGAGAAGCAACTTAGATCTAAGGAGATATTTCCTGATAGTTAGAAACAATTAATCAGTGGAACAACTCGCCTCCAGAAGTTATGAATAATCCAACACTGGAAGTTTTTAAGAAGAGATTGGATAACCATTTGTATGAAATGGTATAGGCTTTCCTGCCTAAGCAGGGAATTGGACTTCAAGATCTCCAAGGTCCTTTCCAGCTCTGTAATTCTATTTTATTCTATATTATTACTCTTGAGATAATTTTATAGAATGCCTTCTTTGATTGTGCTGCCATATTATAACTGGTAATTTGATCCAATGCTCAGTTTGAATCTGGGTTTGAAATTTAGTTGATTACATTCTCAGAGCATTTTGATACTAATAATTTATAGACCCTATTGGGCATTGTATAATCATGCATACATTTGGTCTGTACTTTAGTTTGCAGTTTATTAATAGCAGAGAGCTCTTTGAAGTTTGACACAGGAGACTGTTTCATACATCCCTCATTTCTATTTCCAGTTATTTATCAGTTAAATGGAATGTAGATCTCTAATCATTTCTACTGTTGTTGATCCCCATTTGTGAAGAATACACAGAAAAAAACAAATGAACAAGTCAGTTCTTTTCTTTCAGATGGCCTATAAGAGCTTTCTTTTTTCCAAAATAATTTCCTTAGTGCCCTGTCCAAAACTATTGACAGTCCTAGCAAAACAACAATCTTCAGCCTGCACCCCATTAAACTAACTAGGTAAATAACCAACCTCCCAACATTAAAACATTGGGAGGCTCAGGTTGCATGCACTAGGCTTTTCAAGATCTCCCCATTCCGTGAATGCCACTTAACAACTGGTGCATTTGTTTAATGAAAGCACTGGGAGAGTAGGGATGGCTGGTCATTACTTGACATAACTCATTTAACATTTTTCTGAGTTTCAATCCTAATAGACAGGCTCCACTAGTATCATAACTCAAGGACTACCTTGAGTAGTGGTAGAATTCAATTTTTTTTACTACTAGTTCTGTGGGTGTGGCTTGCTGAGCATGGCTAGGTGGTGTCATGTGACTGAGTGGGCAGTTCCTGTAAGCAGGGCAATAAAGATTAGGCTAGAAACAACACCAGAATGTTTTTTTTCCTGCCTTCCTTACAGGATTAACCCTGTAAAGTAGAAAAAACAAAAGGAAATTTCTTCTAACAATTGGTTCTCTGAACTGATTAGAAAATTTACTACCGGTTCTAGTGAACCTGCTAGAACCTGCTGAATTTCACTTCTGCCTGTAGGCAATACAAATCAGTCAAAAAAGTATCATCCATGACCTCCTCCAAAAAAATTTCCAAGGCTATCACTGTCAGGGGATGTAGATGATACAGAAGAACATTAGAGAAGATAAACCTTTGAAGTTAGCTCTCTTTCCTAAAGCCAGCAGTTTCTATGTGATTCTGCCATGTAATGAATCCATCAATTGGTACTAATATTATATACCACCCCAGCCATAATAAAACATCAACTACATTGGTTTCACATGTATTTACATGTAGTTCTCATTTAATCATGATAATTGGGACCAGAATTTCTATCACAAAGTGATGCACTTGTAACGCATGATATTGACTGCATCACTTAGCAATAGTAATCTTCTCATGTCCCATTATCATCATTAAGTGAAGATTGTGGGTCAACAAGCAAAGTCAATGGTGAAGGAGACAGGAAATCACAAGTTCCAAGTGGCTTGCAAGCAGATTGACAGAGAGATAAATTGTTCCTGCAGGTAGAGGGGAGTAGGCAGAACATTGGAAAGGTAGGGGTAGCTGCTGCTGAATGGAAGGAGTGCATGGGTACCTGATGAAATGTGGCACAAGTTCAGTCAGACTAGGAATGGATGCTAGGGAAGTGTGAAGGAGATTTATCAGAACAATTGGCAGCCTTCCCATTGACTTTGCTGGTGGGAAGCTGGCAGAGAACACTGCAAATGGTAATCCATAGGACTATAGGATGCTGAAACCCTCATAAGTGTGAGTTGATTGCCAAGTGCCCAGATCCTGATCACATGACCATAAGGTTCTGAGACATCTGGAATGTTGCGGACCAGTCATAAGTACCGCTAGTTCAGTAACACTTGACAGGTCGGTTAGGAATGTAATCTAACTGGGTTGACAATATATAAACCAGGATTGCAATACTGTAACTTTAAGTACTGCTGAAAATGTGATTGGTTGCTGTTTTCTCAAGTGGCCATAAGATGGAGCTAGAATCACTGTTAGATTAGATTAGATTTATTTGATTTATATACCGCCCCCTCTCCCTAGGGACTCGGGGTGGTGCACAGCCAGTAAAAAACATACATATATGAATAACAATTTAAAACCCATTTAAAATAATTAAATAGAGGCTGTCTATTAAAAATCATTAAAAAAATTAAATTCAATTAAGATCAATTAAAATGGTTAAAAATAGCAATTTAAAACAATTTAGTTAAAAAATTAATTTAAAATTATTAAATTAAAAACCCCAGGGTATCAGGCCAGGCCAGCTCGTTGGAATAAATGGGTCTTCAGGGCACGTCGGAAACACTGGAGATCCATAATAGTATGAATCTCCGGAGGGAGTTCATTCCACAGGGAGGGTTCTGCCATAGAGAAGGCCCGTACCCTTGGGGCTGTCAGATGACACCGTCCCGACGATGGAACCCCGAGGAGGCCAACCCTATGGGAGCACACTGGTCGGCTGGAGGCAGATGCTGGTTGCTGGTTGTTTTCTGGTTGTGGTTGCAGAAGTGCCGTGTATTAACCAGTGTGAATTTGCTGTGAGTTTTGCTACTGTTTGCAAGCTTTGTGTACTGAACTTTATTTGTTACTGGACTGTGTTTTTGGATTATCCCTGAACTGAAATGTTGATGACAGACTGACTTAACTATGTATGAATTTGGATTGATTGATGGACTTTGCATACCTCTATTTTCCACAGAAGTAAAAACCTATTTTTTACAATTTCAGTGTCTCTGTATGCTGGTTTGTGTATTCTACAACACCACTCTCATTATGTGTCGCTTCGCACTTGTTTACCTAATGGGGGACTTTCCTTAACAAGGTCGCTGGTCATTATACGATGACTAAGATTTCAGCTAGTGCTCTTGTTTATGTTGAACTGGCACAGGAACTGGCACATTTTAACGGTTTTAAAATAGTACATTGCATTTAGTAAGTTAGACAATCAGTAGTAGTAGGTTAGACAATCAGAAGCTTCCTCATGCAGAACTTATGGATGATCCATTTCCCTAACTGGAGAGAAATGTTGCCTTACCTCCTCCCAGTTTCTGAATTTCAAATGCTCAAGCAGGTGCTTTAAAAGAAATGCTGGTGATTTAGCAAGAATAAATTCAAGTTCTGTCTGGTAGCTTGCAAAGCACACAGCTGCTTGTTTCTTATTTATTTATTTTAAATTGTGTTTATTTCTCTTTTTATGTGGTATGGGTAGTAAGATAAGGTAGTCGGAGGAAGCTGTTGGAATGCTGAAGTGTCTTATCATGAGTTTTAGTTGTAGAAGTTTAAAAGGTATTCATTTAGTTTTAGAATGTAATTATTCCTTTCCTTTTATTTCAGCTACTACTGCAAACAAGCATAGAAGGTCCAGGGAAAGGGTTAGGGTGCAAAACTGATGACATCAAATCATACCACCTCAATAGCCCTCAAGTGGTTTGGAAGGCATCAGGATAATGGTTCTGTAGCCTGGCAGCTCCAGCACATTACAATAGCCCAGCTTCTTTTGCAAATTATCAGACAAAGGCATTGTTTGGAATGTATTACCTTGGCTTTCTCTTTTATCTACCAGGATAGTTTACAACTACCGCTGAGGCTTTAAGGAAAGCAGTTGGTTGCAGATTTGGTAATATATAACATCATGGTACTTTCACACAATTCTTGGTGCTAATTTTACTGCAAGGGGAATGATGTCTCGATAGTCACAACACTTTCCTTATTATAGATGCTCAAATTTTCTAGCAGGTGATCAAGCAATTGCATACAACATGTAAAGAAAATGTTTATGTACATGTGTCTATGTATGTGGGCTTTTTTGGGGGGGGGGGTATTTTCTTTTTGCATGGTATTGGAGTTGAGGGGACTTTTGTTTCTCATATATATATTGCAGTCCTGGCACTGACTGAATGGTATTTTTACAAACTCCTATTGATCAACTGTGTATTGAAGCTAGGCAATGAAAGAAGCAGTTAAATGCTTTATATTATAACTAGGTTGTGTTATTTTCAGCATACCTTTTTAATGTATCTTACAATGCTGCTTACAAATCATATATTTTATGCTGGCTGTACTCTAAAAATCTTGTCAAGAGCACATTTAGGAAAGACACAGCACTCATTAATCTAAATCTAGCAAGCTCCCTAAACTTTAATATATTCATGTATTTGTGTGTCATTCCTGTCAGCTTGCAAATGGCTGAATCATTGATGCAGGCCTTTAAATTGACAAATGATGAAAACGATATAGAGAGCACAAATCAGATTTAGGAAGAGCATAAAACTCATGTAAAAATGTTGCTTCTTCTGTGCCTTTCATGTAGGTCTTTTGCAATCAATGGATTTTTACATTCATGAAATTTGCATCATGCCCTTGCTTTATAAATAACAGCTCTTCTCCTGAGATTGCATGAACTCACAAAGGACATAAGTGTATCAGAAAAGAAACAAAAAAATTGAAAGGCTCCAAGAGTCGACATTCGGTTTGCCTAAAAGGCTCTGTCAGTTTCTAAGCAACATTGCCCTCTAAATCTTTGCCGTGCTCTTTCTACTACTCCATCAAGTGACCTTGCAAGAAGACACTAGCCAGAGCATCCACAGACATAATAATGATTTCTGTCCATCAAGCTTATTTGGTATTCAGAGCCATTTCAGGATTTCTTTTGTATAACCTAACAAGTCCCCACAGGAGTCAATATCCAAGTTAATTCTCTTAGCAACCAGTCTCAATTCCAGAAACCATTGAAAATGATGTACCTTTAGCTGTTGACTCCAAGTTCTTTCTCCCTCAGCTCTATAAATGCATACATTTCTTCTTATTGAATTTGACGCAACTATACAAATATATCGTAGTCTAGCCTTTATCTCTGTTTCTAATTGTCTAGATTCATATTGAATTAACTAAACAGAATCAAAATCAATTACAAACAAGTTCAAGTTCAAGTTCAAATTTTATTTGTCACATACACAATTATACATAGTACAATATGTAGAGAAATGTTATGTGACTGCTCGTGACCATAAAATTAAAATTAAAATTTAGAAGAGCAAGAGGAATAGGATGTCTGTTGTTTTGACCACAGTGTGTATCTGGCACCATCATCTCTGATCTCCACGGCTACTCTCGGTGGTCCTTGGCTATTTCTTGAGGCTGTTTCTCAAGATTGCCACCTTGGCGTTCCTGTGGACCTCCTTTGCTGCTCCCAGTGGACGGATCTCTTGGCCACTCCTGGTGCTGCTGCCTCTGGCAGACCCTGGTGGTCACCCAAGGTCATCTCCTTGGTTGCCTTGGTATCCTCGGCACCTCTGCTGCTGGCTTGGGATGTCTCACGATCCCTCGTAGCCTCCACCTCAGCTGTCCCTCGAGGCCTCCACCTTGGTGGTCTCTCAAAGCCTTCACCTCCATGCTTAAAGTTGCTTAAATTATGCTTAAGTTTAAATTGTTCCTCAAGGTTGCTTAAATTATGGTTAAATTAAATTAGATCAAAAAAAGACCAAAAACAAAGAAAAGAGGGCTTCTTTGTGATATCTACCTACCTCACCAGCGCCATCTTGAATAACATTGAAATCTTAAGCAATCTTAAGCAATGAGAGACAGGGCTCTCGGGGTCCTTCACTTTTTTGGTCGTGGAGCCGAGCTGGCCGAAACAGGAGAAAAACAGGAGACAAGGCCCGAGAAGATGGTATCAGAACAATAGCTCAGGAGACTGACAGGGTCTGCCAGGGCAGGCTGGGATGGTGATGCTGAGGTGGAGTAGTCACGATGGCTACTTACCTCACCAGCTTGAATAACATTGAAAAAACAGGCACATATTAATTTGGAGAAGGGAACCATCTCAATAGGCATGGTCTGCCTGTATACATATAATGAAAGAAAAGGTGAGAAAGAAACAGGCACAGAGATTGTAGTTTATGTTTTTACTGACATCCCAGATTTGTCTTCTCCCTTTATGTTCTCTTGATTGGATCTCTTAAAGTTAAATGATAAAATGCCAGATTATTATGTTGTCCATCACATTCCACGTTGTATATGAATCAAAAAATTATTTGCACCTCTCTTAGAATTAGCAATACTTCAAGAATTTGCTTGTTTACAAGTCTAGCTTGTACCCTTACACATTATTATTATTATTACATGAAGAGGATCTTTCTGCACAAGCCCTCATCAAGTTGATTGAGTTTTTTGAAACATGGCTGGGAGAACTTTGTTTTATATGTTACATGTGTAGGCCCATAGATAGAAGCTATTTTTCAGCCCATTTGTCCAGCTGGCTATGCTTCTGTATCTCTTGCCTGATGGCAGAAGTTTGAAGAAGTGCTGTCCCAGGTCAGAGTCATCCCTGAGGATTTTTCTCACTTTCTTGAGACAGCAGGATCTGGCTATGTCCTCCAAAGGGGTTATGAGACAGCCCATGATTTTTGTTCTGTGCTCATTACCCTCTGTAGTGCCTTCTTGTCCATGGTTGTTAGTCCTGCGTACCATACTGTTACACAATATGTGAGGGCTTTCTATTGTTGATCGGTAGAAGGAAATCATCAGCCGCTGTGCCACCTGGTTTTTCTGTAAGACTCTCAGGAAATGGAGTCTTTGTTGGGCTTTCCTGATCACCTGGGATGTGTTACTTTTCCAGGTGAGGTCCTGACTGAGGTGCACTCCTAGGAATTTGAAGGAGGAAACCCTCTCCATGTAGCCTCCCTTGATATAGAGTGGGCAGATTCCTCTCTCTGTTTCTGGAAGTCCAGTACATTTCCTTTGTTTTGTTGGTGTTTAGGTGCAGGCTGTTTTCTGAGCACCATGTAGTTAGCTTCTGGATTTATTTCCTGTAAGCTGTCTCGAACCCTCTAAAAACACAGCCCTTAAGGGAGCCTGTGCTGAGCTTCAGGGTGGAGGATATAAAGGACCCAGCCCTTACTGTTTGTGAGTGGTCTGTCAGGAAGTCCCTGATCCAGTTGCAGGTGAGGGGGGAATTTAATTCAGTCAGCTTTTTGATGAGATGCCTGGCAGAATGGTGTTGAAGGCCGAGCTGTAGCCTATGAAAAGCATCCTGATGTGCATATTTCCCAGGTGTTCCCAGGTGTTTCAATGCAGTGTGTAGGCATTGCCTGTCGACCTGTTTCCTCTGTAGGCAATTTGGTGTTGGTCAAAATTTGATGGGAGGCATGACCTGAGGTGTCGGAGAACCAGTTTCTCATCACTACAGATGTCAGTGCTATGAGTCTGTAGTCATTCAGGCTATTAATGGCCATTTTCTTTGGGACCAGGATGATGGTGGCTGCTTTCAGACATGTTGGTACTCTGGCAGTTTATAGGGAGATGTTGAAAATCTTAGTTAGGACCCCTGTTAGTTAGCGCAGGTTTTTATCACTTTCCCCAATACTCCATCTGGACCTGCTTTGTTGGGGTTCACTGCCTTCAGTGCAGCTCTCACCTGATTTTCATGCAGGATGAGTGGCTGGAGATTGGAGGACCAATGGGCTGCTGCCACAGGGTCTGATCTCTTTACCTCAAAGCAGGCAAAGGAGGTATTCAGCTCTTCCACCAGCGAGGCATCCACGTTGACTGTTTCTATTGTGTTGCCTTTATAGCTGGTTAGGTGCTGCAGCCCCTGCCACATCTGCCTTGGGTTGTTGTCTGCTAGGTAGTTCCACCTTTTGTTTATATTCCTGTTTGGCTGCCTTGATGCCTCTCTTTAGATTTGCCCTGGACTCATTGTATTTATCTCTGTCACCTGCCTTGAAGGTGGAATTCCAGGCTCTCAGAAGTAACTGTACCTCTGCTGACATCCAGAGATATTGCAGTTGGCAAAAACTCTGATGCACTTGTCCATGGTTAAATTATCTGTGTATGTTTTGATATACGAGAGTACTGTGTCATTGTATTTGTGCAGTTCCAGGTGTTCAAATTTATTCCACTCAGTGGTTTCAAAACAGTCCTTCAGCTGGTTGAATGCCCCCTCTGGCTAGATTTTGACAGTTTTCCTGACTGGCTGTGTTCTTTTCCTGAGGGGGATGTACTTTGAGCACAGCAGCAGAGAGAGATGGTCAGACTTGCCCAGGTGGGGGGAGGGAGATTGCTTTATATGCCTCCCCCTCCCCCACCTGAGCAAGTCTGACCAGGGCCAGAGGTGCAGAAACTTGGGCCAAAAATAATGACTCCAAAGGGAAACTATGCATGCCTTTACATACTGCAGGCATAAAGTGGACATGTATCACATCAACATTTAATTAAATGATTCCCTTTTGTAAAGTGATAGAACACTTGTATCTCCAATAACCACATTTCTAGGAGGATTCACACAATCAATATAACTGTAACCACATTTTCTACCCAAATGCTATCAATAATATATATTCAGGCATGCAGCCTGGAAAGTAAATAAATTGTGTTCTGTTCTGTTTTGTTCTATTCTTTATATGTGATTATTGAACAAAAATAAATGCAGGTGCCTCAAGAACTTGTATGTTGTCCTTTCCTATCCATCCCCTGGATCTCTACTTTAAAATCTTTTAAGAGCTATAAAATCATCAGTCCAGCTAATATTAAGGTGTGTAAAGAGAGAAGAGAGGGAGTGGGGGATAACATTTCACCTATAGTTCACAAACTATTTTACAAAATAATGGAAGGAAAGAAAGATAACATGAAAAGTAGTAAACAAAAGCAGCAGTAACAGTAAAATCAGTCCTGAAGCACTTTAAAGATTAGGAAAGTATTCATTTGTCATTGGGATAATTAAACAGGTGCATAATAAACTTCACTGGAAGTAGTTTCATGCAAGAAGTCTTCATTATAATAACAAATTCATAGATTCCTATTGATAGAACAGCTGCCATTTTAATGTACAGGGCTACAGTGACTCTTTCCCATCAAAATTTCCTGTTCATCTGTTGATTGTTGGCCTGTGACATATCTGGTAGAAGGACAAGAACTATGTTGGGGGCAGGAGGAGCAGCAAAACGCTAAGTTTTGATTCCTGTAATTTCCACTACTTGACTTTCAGCTTGCTTATGGCTGAATGTATTATTGTTCATACTTTCATCTATTAATGCATATTCCAAGTATAGAAAAACATTAGAAAACCCCTGGTTTTAAATTAAGGTATATCAAAATCTTAAATAATTTTAGCATAGGCAGAATGAATTTCCCCTCCTAGCAAAGAAGCCTAAAGTCCCCAAAGCAAAATTAGTGATGTCTTGTATGTGCAGGAGGGAAAAAAGGAGACTAATTCAAAGTGAATTAATCTGCAGTTCATTAGCAAACACTAATGTTGCTTTGGGGACTGAAGGAAATTAGCAGGATTATAATTATAAGCAACCGGTGTCTTCATAAACATCTAATTGCTTGTCAAGGATGTATAATACAGTATACAAGCCTGTTGGATGACTAGATGTCATAAATCAGGTTTCCACTTATATAACCTATTGTGTCTTGGAACACAGCAGCGACCAAAGGAATGAAAGTTCACCTAGGTTTTATATGGATAACTAGCATAATAAAAACCCAAGGCATCAGAGACATGAAATGATGATGATGATGATGATGATCATCATCATCATCATCATCATCATTCTCTGACAGAAACGCAAGAGTAGTGGCTTCATTTCTTAGGAGACAGAAAATAGAAACTCTTTTTGCTTTCATGCATCCACTCCACACATAAAAATGTTTGTATTGTGTTTAAAAATTACTATGCCTTTTTCTTTCTAATCATTCTCATTTTATTTAATGGAAGAAAAATAATTCTCCTCCCTCTACCTATGAAAATGGTGAAATGCTGGTGGATAAGATGTGGAATTCTGGAATTTATCCCAACTATTGTGCTGTTTGGTGAGTTTTGTGAATGCTCTATTCCTTGTGCAGCCATCTCCCAGTAGCATTTACTCATTTTCAAAGGAAGACACCATGGAAAAATTCTTCCCAAGGGACCCTTTCAGATCAAGAAATGTGAGCAGCCAAATATACTTTAGAGCAATAAAGACATATGTAACAAACAAATACTAGCACTTTGCATTGCCTTACAGCCCTAAAATAAAGTAAAACAAGCTGTAGAATGTAAATGTTCACACAGTCTTATTTAT